>CM067298.1:115003889-115205800 GCA_034231615.1 Meghimatium bilineatum | reverse complement strand
CACCTAGAACTTATTTGATTTGGTGTTCTGAATATCAATTTCATCATTCTTTCTGTCTTCTAACTTCGCCTTAAATGCTTTTGCCAGACTGGATAATCTTGAGATTTTTATCTGATTCATTTGTTTCCGGAACCTTGCTCCCATCATAATGTCCATGTCCAACTGTTGATATGTTTTTTTACTTCAGTGTCAGTCTCAGTGATCCATATATCCAAATTGTTTATTTCAGGCTTTTTAAGAACTGATGAGTAATTTAGACTACTCTTGTCTTCTTTATCAGAATTGTAATATATCCCCATCACAGTGTCAATTTTACTTCAGTTTCCAAACATTTGTTAGTTGGCATGTCAGTGTGCTGATCTTGCTCACATTATCTGTTCCGGTGTTTTCTAAAGTTCTGATGTCTTCACAGTTTTTTTTATATTTTGAGTCTTGGTATAATTTGTTTCTTTATCTGATTTAACTGTTTCAGAAATTCGAATTTCATTATTATTTCTCTCAATATAATCTTTTTCAATGATTTAACCTTGACCTCACTATCTATAACTAATACTTTTTTAACCCTATCCCTTCGTCAAGTGTATCCTCTAATTTTCTCTTAAGTTCTGAATTTTTATTACTAAACTCAAACTCTTTACTAGATCTTCTGGTATCATCTTTACACTTCTTATGTGATGTTTTTTTATCACTTGATGAGTCTTTGCAATTGGCCCTTGAGTCCTTTTCAGAACTAAATGTATTATGGCTGTGAGTAGTAATGTTCTTATCAAGGTGTGATGCAGTGCTAAGCTTTGACTTGGTTGGCTGCTCAGCATTTCCCAAGAACACAGATGCTTTAGAACAAGACTTTGATATATCCGGTTGTTCTTTTATTGCCTTATTATTCAAATTACCAAATGAATCATGTATAACAGATGTACAGTTAGCTTTACTTTGACAGCTGTCTTTTTTGTCAACCTCAACAATGGTTTGCAAAAAATCTGTTGCAGTTTCCTGCGAATTTATTAATGCTGGCACTTTCTGATACTCTTTAGTCCCTAATGAATCTTTTGTTTCAGAATACATATTCAAGTTGACATCTTTTGAAGCAATTTGTTTAATAACTATTTCCTTTGAGATACCAGCGTCTGAAATATTCCTGTCATCATGACAAGGAAGTGGTAATTTTGCACATATATACCTTGAATGTATCAGGGCTAACTAAATGTGTGTGCAAGATTTCCATAAGTTCTGAGGTCTTTAAGCAGCGATACTTAACTGTCAAATTCAAATATTCATCACTATGTTTATGTTTCATGTGACTAACAACAGCCTTTGTATGTTCTCCTTGGTAAAGACATCGTGAGCAATAAAAAAAGCCAATCTTTCCTTGACAGTAAAATATGTGACAATGAATTCTTTTCAAAGAATTAAAATTTCGTCTACAGTGTTTACAAACAAGTTTATCTTCAAATGTGGTATAAAGAGGCTTTAAATATTGATCCAAACCAGTATTACCAAATTCATCAATAAGTCTATTCCTGTCTATAGATATTGCAGATTTATTTATAGTCTTGGACACATCAGCTGCCTTGATGCTTGGACTACTAGATGTAGAAGCACAATCTGAACTAACATACTATCACTCGTGCCTGAACTATCGTGTGTCGTATTTTTGCTGTTGACATACTTTATAAAACCAGTTTCTTGTGTGAGACATCTGTGTTTGACATCATGTGACCAGTTTGGAGAATAGAGAAAACAGATCTATGGGAATCACTTTTAGAACATACAATCCTATTTAAACTATTTGTTTGACGTGGCTTCATTGGCAACGCTGCTGAATGATGATCATTTTGAGAACTGCCAGGAACTTCACTAGTGTCAGGAACTTTAGGTGATACATCCTGACATTCGTACTCTGTATTCTTTAATGGCTGAGTATGATGATTTGTTTGAAAAATGACAGATTTATTAGAAGGATCCTGAATTTTTGTATGTGGGCCATCTTTGCTTCGAGAAATGTGATTTACGTTGGTTACATTAACTTCATTATGCTGAAAGGATCGTTTGATTATCTGTATGCTCTGCATGCTGATGGATTCCATTCTCAGACTCATCACTAAAACAGGGTGATACTGAGAATGGTGCAGGAAGAACATGTTTTTCATCTCTAATCTAGATTCAATGGATGTAACAGCAATGTGATTGTCATTGATGGATGTCAAAGTTTCATTTGCAACATGTGTAGTGTTATCTGTTTTCTTATATTTTGTTGGAACACTCTTCACGGTAGAATCTGTACTAGATCGAACCTCAGTAGTAAATGAAGTAGTAGTCTGGTTTATCCTTGGAGACAATGTGGTCTTTGCTGCCTTTAAGCAATCTAAATTGTCATTTTCTAGATGTGAATGAGACCTTACTTTTGGTGCCTTCAGTATTGATGAACAATTCCCACTCATTTTTCTTTTGTAAATCCTGTTCACTTCCATGTCTTGTAAGACAGTTTTCTCACCACATTCCAATTCCTTTTCAGTTGACTTAACCAAACTTGCTTCTTTTTGCAGGACATTCTAATCTATTAGTTTCTACATCATTGGTATTTGGAGGTGTTGCAACCCTTCTTGAAATATTATCAAATACATTATCAGATTCATCTTTTGTCATTATAGAGCTTTCCAGGTTCATAACTAATCTATTAACAGCAATAAGATCCTTGTCCATTTCTTTTTATAATCATCTTGATGGATGCCATTATCTACATCATGGACTGAATGTGAACTGTCTGAATCATTATCTGTTACAGAGCTGACACAATCAACATGTGGCAAGGCATCACTAATACTGCAATTTACTTGTGAATCTTCACTGTTTGAAGTACTCTTATCAAATGATATTTGTGTTTCTTCTAAGGAATGGTATTCATGCCTGATGATGAATTGAAAGATTCATTTAAAATAATTTTCATTGTATTTTCCTGTTGGACACTGTCAACATTATCTCTAAAAAAAGTCTACAGGTTTTAATGAGACAGACTAACATTGTCTCTTCTACAATCAACAGTATTCATCTGTGATCCGGTTGGACACAACCATAAACAGGATCTGTTGTTGAAACACACTGAATCATGTCTTTGCTAACATCCATATATGTCTCTGACACAGGGTTTAGCCTCGTCTTTGCTAACATCAACATGCATCTTTGAAACAGGCTGAACTCGTCTTGCTAACATCAACATCGAATCTTTGAAACAGGCTGAACCTCATCTTTGCTAACATCAACAAGCAACTTTGAAACAGATTGAAACTCATCTTTGCTAATATCAATGTATTCCTTTTGAAATAGCTGAACCTTGTCTACAGTAACATCAATATTTGTGTTTGGAAAAAGGCGGAATTTTGTCTTGATTAACATTAACTTTTGTCTTTGAAATAGACTGAACCTTGTCCTTGTTAACATCAACATTTGTCTTTGAAAAAGCGTGAACTTTGTCTTTGTTAACAATATTTGTCTTTGAAATTGGTTGAACCTTGTCTTTGCTAACATCAACATTTGTCTTTGAAATTGGTTGAACTTCGACTTTGCTAACATCAATAGTATGAGTATTTGAAATAGGCTGAATTTGTCCTTGTTAACATTCATATTTGTATTTGAAACAGGTTGAACTTTGTCTTTGATAAAATCAACATTTGTCTTTGAAATGGGTTGAACCTCGACTTTGCTAACATCAATAGCATGAGTATTTGAAATAGGCTGAACCTTGTCCTTGTTAACATCAACATTTGTCTTTGAAACAGACTGAACTTTGTCCTTGTTCACATTATATTTGTGTTTGAAACAGGTTGAACTTTGTCTTTGAGAACATCAACATTTGTCTTTGAAATAGGCTGAACCTTGTCTTTGCTAACATCAAGAAATATCTTTGAAAAAGACTGAACTTTGTCTTGACTAACCATCAACTTTGTCTTTGAAATAGGCTGAACTTTGTCTTTGATAGCAACAATATTTGTCTTTGAAATTGGTTGACCATTGTCTTTGCTAACATCAACAGAATGTGTATTTGAAATATGCTTAACTTTGGTCCTTCTTAACATAACATTTGTCTTTGTAACAGACTGAACTTTGTCCTTGTTCACATTCATATTTGTGTTTGAAACAGCTGAACTTTGTCTTTGCTAGCATCACATTTTGTCTTTGAAAAAGGCTGAACCTTTTCATTGCTAACATCAACATTTGTGTTTGAAACAGACTGAACTTTGTCTTTTGCTAACAACAATATTTTATCTTTGAAATTGGTTGATCCTTGTGATTTGCTAACGTCAGCATTTGTCTTTGAAAGAAGCTGAACCTTTTCATTGCTAACATCAACATTTGTGTTTGAAACAGGCTGAACTTGCTCTTTGCTAACAACAATATTTGTCTTTGAAATTGGTTGAGCTTGTCTTTGCTAACATCAACAAATATCTTTGAAAAAGACGGAACTTTGTCTTGACTAATATCAACTTTTGTCTTTGAAATAGCGTGAACATTGTCTTTGCTAACATCAACAAAATGTGTATTTGAAATATGCTTAACTTTGTCCTTAACATCAACATTTGTCTTTGAAATAGGTTGAACCTTGTCTTTATTAACACCAACAATTGTCTTTGAAATAGGCTGAACCTTTTCTTTGCTAACATCACAGAATGTGTATTTGAAATATGCTTAACTTTGTCCTTAACATCAACATTTGTCTTTGAAATAGGTTGAACCTTGTCTTTATTAACACCAACAATTGTCTTTGAAATAGGCTGAACCTTTTTCTTTGCTAACATCAACAGAATGTGTATTTGAAATATGCTTAACTTTGTCCTTCTTAACATCAACATTTGTCTTTGAAACAGCGCTGAACTTTGTCCTTGTTGACATCAATATTTGTGTTTGAAACAGGCTGAACTTTGTCTTTGCTAACAATAATATTTGTCTTTGAAAAAGGTTGAACCTTGTCTTTGCTAACACCAACAATTGTCTTTGAAATAGACTGAACCTTTTCATTGCTAACATCAACATTTGTGTTTGAAACAGGCTGAACTTTGTCTTTGCTAACAACAATATTTGTCTTTGAAAAAGACTGAACTTTGTCTTGACTAACATCAACAATTATCTTTGAATTAGCTGAATCTTGTCTTTGCTAACATCAACGAAATGTGTATTTGAAATAGGCTTAACTTTGTCCTTGTTAACATCAACATTTGTCTTTGAAACAGGCAGAACTTTGTCCTTGTTCACATTCATATAAGAAACAGCGTGAACTTTGTTTTTGCTAACATCAACATTTGTCTTTGAAATAGGTTGAACCTTGTCTTGCTAACACCAACAATTGTCTTTGAAATAGGGCTGAACTTTGTCTTGATTAACATCAACTTTTGTCTTTGAAATAGGCTGAACCTTCTCTTTGCTAACATTAACAATTGTCTTGGAAATAGCTGAACCATTTCATTGCTAACATCAACATTTGTATTTGAAACAGGCTGAACTTTACCTTTGCTAACAACATTTGTCTGTGGAATTGGTTGAACCTTGTCTTTGCTAACATCAACATTTGTCTTTGAAAGAGGTTGAACTTTTTCTTGACTAACATTAACAATTGTCTTTGAAATGGGTGAACCTTGACTTTGCTAACATCAACAGAATGTGTATTTGAAATAGGCTGAAATTTGTCCTTGTTGACATCAATATTTTGTTTGAAACAGGCTGTACTTTGTCTTGATTAACATAAACTTTTGTCTTTGAAATGGGTTGAACCTTGTCTTTGCTAACATCAACAATATTTGTCTTTGAAATGGGTTGAACCTTGTCTTTGCTAACATCAACAGAATGTGTATTTGAACATAGGCTTAACTTTGTCCTTGTTATCAATATTTCTGTTTGAAACAGGCTGAACTTTGTCCTTGCTGACATCAATATTGTATTTGAAACAGGCTGAACTTTGTCTTGACTAATATCAACGTTTTTCTTTGAATTGGGCTGAACTTGACATTGCTAACATGAGCAGAATTGTATTTGAAATAGGCTTAAGCTTGCCCTTGTTAACATCAAGAATTGTCTTTGAAATAGGCTGAACTTTGTCCTTGTTAACATCAACTTTTGTGTTTGAAACAGGTTGAACTTTGTTTTTGTTAATATTAACAATAGGCTGAACTTTTCATTGCTAACATCAACATTTTTGTTTGAAACAGGCTGAAGTTTGTCTTTGCTAATAACGTTTGTCTTTGAAATTGATTGAACTTGGTCTTCGCTAACATCAACATTTGTCTGTGACAAGAGGTTGAACCTTTGCCTTGAATAACATCAACATTTGTCTTTGAAACAGGCTGAACTTTGTATTTGCTAACCTCAACATTTGTCTTTGAAATAGGTTGAGCCTTGTCTTTGCTACTGCTAACATCATTATGTGTCTTTGAAACAGGCTGAACATTGTCTTTGTAAAATCAACATGCGTCTTTGAAATAGGCTGAACCTTGTCTTTGTTAATGCTAACATCAATATCTGTCTTTGAAACAGCGTGAACATTGTCATTGCTATCATCAACAGAATGTGTTTGTGATACAGGCTGAGCATTGTCTTTACTAACATCAAAATGCGTCTTTGAACCAAGCTGAAATTCTTCTATGATTTTATCAACAATATGTGCCTGCGAGACAGTCTGAACATTGCCTTTGTTAATATCACAGGATTTGTCTGTGAGATTGACTGGTCATCATCTATCCTATTATCAATAAGATAATTCTTTAAAACATGTTGGTCACTATCAACTTCTTTGTTGTTTCTCCTATTTATTAACAGGATAGGTCTGTAAAAAAGACTGACCATAATCCACACTGCCTTCTTCATAAATGTCACAAGCTCTACAGGATCTGAGGTCAAAACTCGATCTGTGCTTGAAGATATTGTAGAGTAGAGCTAAATGTACTGATTTACTAATAACTGAAATGTCAGGGTGTTCATATTCTTTCTTTTATTATACGAGCACAGAAATGTGTAGGTTTCTTTTTCACAATGAGTTAAGTGAATGTTCTGATTACTCACTGTCTTTGATTCAAACTGGTTTCTGATGATTCTATTGTTCTCAATGTCTATGTGTTCAAGAGATGTGGTATGGGTAGCAGTGTAAACAACAGATTTGAGGCTCTTGTCTGAATTTTTGCTTTTTCTTGCGAAGTTATTTCTGATTCATTTTCAGTGTGCTGATATAAAATGTTTCTTTCTTGTGAATTATCTTTTTTTCTAATTTGACTCATTTTATGGTCATAACACAGAAGTTTTTTAGTGATGTTGTACATTCGGGGTAAGTCAACATGTTCAGTGGCCATATGCTTCTCCATGAAAAAGAGTTGAGAAAATAACTTTCACAGTGTTTGCACTCTATCACTTTCAACAGTGACTTCTGCAAATGCTCCTTGAGATTGTCAAGAGCAATAAATTTTGACTTACAAATGTTACAAAAAAAATGAAGAACGGCATTGCTTTCACTGTTTGCACGAAAGACCTGTTTTCAGCATTTTTATAATAAATTGTATATCATTGTTCTCAAACTGTGCCACTTTGTCTGAATCTTCAAGCATGAGCAGAAAAGGTCTATTGTTTTAGTATTTTTGATGTGCTCTTTCATGTGATGAATCAATTGCTTACCTGAATTGTTTCTGAATTTGCAGTAAACACACATGAATTCATTTTCAGACTCATGCATCTCTTCAATGTGAAACTCAAGGTCAAATGACCTGGGACTTGCAAAAAGACAACTTTGGATTCCACATTGGAAAAAATATTTCAGTGACTTTTCACAATCACTTATTCCTAAACTATCAGTTGAGAGTTCTCTGTGTGTGCCAAGACACTTGCAACAGGAGTTTCACAAGCTGCTATAGACACCAAAGAATCATTAACTAACTTTCCAGATGATGCTGATTTTTTGGACAAGTCCAGTGGCACTTCTTGTAAACAGAAATCAGTAATATTTCTTGTACTTATACTGTACACATCATTATAATGATCACCATCGTATACATTTGCAGTAACATTCATATCCTGATCAGAGCTGAAAAGAGTACCAATATTTTGCAAACTGTTAGTGGCAGTACCCATCTGCAGATATTGTTCGGGTTCGCTTCTCAGAGTTTTGCCTGCCTCAACAGGAGTAACAATATTCTCCCTTGAGGTCACAGCTTGTACAGCTCTTTGCAAATGTTCATTTAGTTCACCATGTTCAGTTAGACTACTGGAAACATGTTCATCTATTCTAATACCTTCAGTTAGCCTACCAGAAATATGTTCATGCTTCATTATTTGTAAATGTTCATTTCTAATATCTTGAGTTAGATTACCAGAAATATTCTCATGTCCCACTGATTGCAAATGCTCACCTCTTCTAATGTCTTCAGGCAGACTACCAGAAATATGCTCATCTCTTATAATGTCTTCAGGCAGACTACCAGAAATATGCTCATCTCTTATAATGTCTTCAGGCAGACTACCAGAAATATGTTTATCTTTTCTAGTGTCTTCGGGCAGACTACCAGAAATATGTTTATCTCTTCTAGTGTCTTCAGGCAAACTACCAGAAATATGTTTATCTCTTCTAATGTCTTCAGGCAGACTATTAGAAATATGTTTATCTCTTGTAATGTCTTCAGGCAGACTACTAGAAATATGTTTATCTCTTCTAATGTCTTCAGGCAGACTACTAGAAATATGTTTATCTCTTCTAGTGTCTTCAGGCAGACTATAAGAAATATGTTTATCTCTTCTAATGTCTTCAGGCAGACTACCAGAAATATGCTCATCTCTTCTAATGTCTTCAGGCAGACTACCAGAAATATGTTTATCTCTTCTAATGTCTTCAGGCAGACTACTAGAAATATGTTTATCTCTTCTAATGTCTTCAGGCAGACTACTAGAAATATGTTTATCTCTTCTAATGTCTTCAGGAAGACTACCAGAAATATGTTTATCTCTTCTAATGTCTTCAGGCAGACTATTAGAAATATGTTTATCTCTTCTAATGTCTTCAGGCAGACTATTAGAAATATGTTTATCTCTTCTAATGTCTTCAGGCAGACTATTAGAAATATGTTTATCTCTTCTAATGTCTTCAGGCAGACTACCAGAAATATGTTTATCTCTTCTAATGTCTTCAGGCAGACTACAAGAAATATGTTTATTTCTTCTAATGTCTTCAGGCAGACTACCAGAAATCTGTTCACATTCCACTATATGTAAACATTCATCTCTTCTAATATCATTTAAAGTTTCAACATTGGAAGACACATACGAGACCACTGTGTGCTGTGATGCTGAAGAATAAGTGTTCTTCTTGGAAAAATGTGCATGCTCAGCCACAGTTTGGGAGTATGAAGCAGGCTGTAACATGAAGTAGCTTTTAATTTCATCAGACATTGATTCTTGTGACTTGTTATAGATCATATCTACAGCTGTTTTTAAACGAGCACAGTTGGTAGAATATCCCATGGGACAACAAGAAAAATCTGTCTCGTGCACATGCTTCTGCCAAATATGTTTAAAAAATAGATCATAGTCTGTACACCATTTTATACCACAACTGAGACACAAATAATAACCCTTCACAACACGAAGATATATATACTTATTAGACCTATCAGTTTCTCTGCGATGCTCAAGTGTTTTATCCAACAGACTTGTTGAATACTCAGGGTTAGGAGTAATGTCTGAAGTAGTATTTTGTTCAGCTTCCTCATCTCCTTGGTAAACAGACAAACTCATTATATTTTTCACATGGATTATAGGCCAATTAGAATCCCCATCTATAGAATCTTCACCTGTTACAACTGTGTCTAAACAATGATTCTGCTCAGGATAAGTCAATGTATTTGCAAGTTTCTGTTGTTCTATGGAACGTATGGCAACAGAAGAGTGACTGTTCAAATTTTCATAGAAATCCTCATATTCACATTCCTTTACAGAATGTTCAAGGTTTAATGTGTCAATATTGCTGCTATGATCTACTACATTCTGATGACCCGTGGCTGCAATTGAAGTTTGAGGTGGGTTTTTTTTCCTATTTCCTTCAGCAGTTTCTGTGATAAATGGAACAGATAAATAGTCTAGTTGATTTACACAGCCATGTTTTGCATTGTTGTATACTATTTGGGTTTCTGTTGGATGGGCATGAACACCTTGTACAGCCTGACATTGGCTTGAATTAAATGGAACATTTGTTGGAACTAATGGGAAAGAGGTTGAGGCCTGTGTTTGAAATTGAGCTGATGATGTTGGCAAGGTTCCACTTTGCGGCAATGTTGTTGATGGAGATACGAGAAACATAAATCTTGGTTGAGCTGGAAACACTGGCCTTACAGGATATATATTTGCATTGGTAATTTGTTGGTTTACTAAATGGGAATGTGTTCCTACACTCATCAGCTGAGTTGGAAATTCTGATCTTACAGGATATATATTTGTATTGGGAATTTGCTTGTTCACCAAATTGGAATGTGTTCCCTTACTTATCATCCGAGTTGGAGGTGCTGGTCTTATAGGATATATATTTGTATTAGGAAGTTGCTGGTTTACTAAATGGGAAGGTGTCCTCAAATTTAATGCCGGAATTACGTGGGGTAATACGCTGCATGCTGGTGAAAAAGTTGAAACAGCAGTTAAGAATGGTTGTGGAGGTATTGCATTCTGTTTTGATGCTGTTGTGCTGCATACTAGTGAAAAAGGTGAAACAGCAGTTGAGAATGGTTGTATGGGTATAGTATTCTGTTTCGATGCTGTGGTGCTGCATACTGCTGAAAAAGGTGAAACAGCAGTAGAGGATGGTTGTAGGGGTATAGTATTCTGTTTCGATGCTGTGGTGCTGCATACTGGTGAAAAAGGTGAAACAGCAGTAGAGAATGGTTGTAGGGGTATAGTATTCTGTTTTGATGCTGTTGTGCTGCATACTGGTGAAAAAGGTGAAACAGCAGTTGAGAATGGTTGTAGGGGTATAGTATTCTGTTTCGATGCTGTGGTGCTGCATACTGGTGAAAAAGGTGAAACAGCAGTTGAGAATGGTTGTAGGGGTATAGTATTCTGTTTCGATGCTGTGGTGCTGCATACTGCTGAAAAAGGTGAAACAGCAGTAGAGAATGGTTGTAGGGGTATAGTATTCTGTTTCGATGCTGTTGTGCTGCATACTGGTGAAAAAGTTGAAACAGCAGTAGAGAATGGTTGTAGGGGTATAGTATTCTGTTTCGATACTGTTGTGTGTGTAGTTGATTCCTGCAAGGGAACTGTGTTAGCTTGAGTACAACTACTATTGCTACTGCTAGAAACTAGTTCTATATTATTAGAGATCATTTTGAAATTAACCGGTTTGTAAACAGCGTTGCCATTATTTTTAGCTCTCAGCATTATGTCCTTCGTTGTACTAGACATCTTCCATATAAATGATGGTTCATCTTTTTTGTGAGATAGTATAAGATGTTTGATTACGTCAGTTCTGGTAGCATACTCCTTGTTACAATATTTGCACTGATATGGCTTCAGTGACACATGTGCTTCAAGGTGTTCACCAAAATCCTCTTCTGCTGATTCAAATCTACACAATAAACAGGTGAAATATGTATTTACATTGTTGTAGCTTACATCTGCTGTAATCTGTACTTTAGTTTTGCAATGATGAGCTTGAAACAATGCAAGATCTGATGTCTTCAAATTGCAGCGACTACATGTCAGTATATTTAGGCCTTGCCAACACATTTCAATAGGATTTCTTGCCATGGTGCAAATATAACCCCTCTATCTGAAAATCAAAAAATATTACTAGATAAAAAGAGTAATGAATGCAATTCAATGCTGAATTAGGATACAACAATTATTTCTACTAACAAGCAGATTCAAGACAATTTATACAATGTGTCACTTGGGACCCTATGGGATGGAACAGCTAACTCTACTCCCAAAACCTTCTTGGTTGCCTCTTACAACACGCATGGCAGGTAACAGTGTCAATATTCTTTACTCCCCTTTCATACCTTGGCAAAAAATGGCGAACATTTTACATTCTATTCCAGAGATCAATAGTTCAAAATATTTAAAGGATTCAATTCATAGCACTTGAATTTCTCCTTATTCTTCTATGACCAATCCATATGCATCCAGTTCAATATTGGTCATGTACAGAGTGGTTGTTTTTTTTAAGTGGATGTGGGCTCCCAACAATTTGGTTTGCAGTGGGCATGATAATTGTTTTGTGAACAAGAAGCTGGGACACGAAGTCTTGTCATGAATGTTTAGCCCATACTGTTTATTTTGCGGTTATGCTCTTGAATAACATTTTCACTGCTTACTGTCTCAGATGTTTGGTGCATAGTTGTGATTGTGCAGTATAAACGCATTATTTCAGATTTGTCCAACTTCCAGTAGTAGGTTAATATCTTGTAATAATTTCCTGAAAGCTGATTTTCAAGGGACCTCCAGAAAATTTGCTTTGTTTTATAGAATACAAAAACGTATTGTAATGTCAATATATTTTAGTCTGTCGTCATCTTGGTGCAACTAGAGGTCTCCATATGTACTTTGTCCTTCTCAACAGAGCTACACACAGCCTGCGAAAAGTACTACTCATAGCACTTAATCAATATTCCCCAGGGATCTAAGCAAAAATGTACTGTTGTCTCTCATTTGTCCTGATGAAGGCTTTTTAGTCAAAACGTCGTCTTCTGTCTGTATCTCGTTAGGATGTTTTATTTTAACACATCTACCTATTTTTGTTTATCTTGATATGTGTTAATCCAACCACCTATTTCCTGTTTAGGGTTGTTACCCTACACTGGAACATTTATCTAATGAAGCTCAAAGTCTTCTGTATCCAATAAAAACAAATGGCACCCATTTTGCATCATTTTTTTCCTCATCTTATAGTTTCCCACTTAAAGATGCTGTCATCTGAACCCTGTGGCAAGATAATTAGTAATTACTATTCACGAATCTAAGCAACAGTGCCCACCCACTTTTAGCAAACCATTGTCCTGCTTTTGTGGAATGTTAAAGAAGTGCCTAGAACTTTCGTGTACATTCGGAACAACTCATATTTCCATATAAAAATGCGCTAGCGTAGTGACATGAGTCAGTGGACTTGAACTCAACAAAACTGAGAGCTCATCGCGAAGTAGATGAGTGACAAATGAGCTGTGATTGTGTTCATTATGAAGAGGTTTTTAATGCCAACGTCGTCATCAAAAATTGAAGAGGATTCATCAGGTTTGGAGAAGGTAGGAGCTCCATTGGGAACTCGTAAAATTAAATATAGAAAGTATGACGAAAAGTATTTAGATTACCCGGTATGGGTTTTCTGTGTGGATGTCAATGGTGAAGAGCATCCATATTCAATGTGTTCTTTGTATGAAGCTTTTATCTGTTGAATCTATACTTCCGAGAAAACTTAAAAGGCACTTGCAAACTCTACACTCAAATATGGTTGATAAACCAAGGGACTTTTTCCCCATAAGTCTGCATTTCCCAAACATTCTCAAGTCAACAATAATGCACTTTTGACATAGTATAAAGTGGCCTATAGAATTGCCCAGTGGAAGAAGCCTCATACAATTGCAGAAGAGTTGATTTTACCTGCTGCTGTCGATATGGCAAAAATTATGCTTTGGGAGGATGTCAGTAAGCAGCATTTGAAAATACCACTGTCCAATAACACTATCAGTAGGAGAATTTGTGACATAACTGTAGATATTACAGATTAACTTTTAAATGCTCTGAAAGGCAAAGATTTTGAGATTCAGCTGGATGAGGCAACAGATGGCCACAAAGATGTTCATTTAATCTGTTATGTTAGATATGTTGACAAAAAAACAGTTGTTTGAAGATTTATTATTTTGTCAAGAGATTTAAGGGAAATTGGGAAAGCTTTGTTCAAGGTTGTGGACAAGTTTGTAACAGAGAATAACGTTGCCTGGGAAAAATGTGTTGGTGTAGGTACAGATGGAGCACGATCAATGGCAGACTGTTACCAAGGACTAAAATCACGCATTCAGTCCAAAGCACCTAACTCTCTTTGGACTCACTGTATTATACACAGGGAGGAGTTGGCAGCAGGAAAATTAGTAAAGATTTGGACAACACTTTAAAACTAGTGATACAGGCAATACATTTTTACTCCACAAAGCTAGATTTTTTGCCAAAATGTGTAAAGACATGGGCGCTGACAATTCATCTCATTTGTTTTACAACAGTGCTCGGTGGTTATCTCTGGGAAATTCTTTGATAAGAGTGTACGAACTCAGAAATGAAATGTTTTCATTTTTGCTAGAAGAAAATCATGCTCTTGCTAGTATGTTCGCTGACAAATATTTTTTGGCTAAAGTGGCCTTTTTAACTTACCTTTTTGAAAAGTTTAATATTCTGAACAGCCCCCTTTAAGGTAATAATGTAAACATTTTTCAGCTCTTTGTTAAAGTAGAGGGATTAAAAAAAAGCTCCTACTATGGAAGAACAACTTGGTAAAAAGTGATACTACGAATTTCCCTTCTTTGGACCAGTTATAGCATATATAAACAGAATAGCTTGAAGTTAGAACATGAACTTAAAAGTGTGTTTGTCCGTCACTTATCCAATTTGGAGCTCTATTTTCAAGAATACCTCCCGAAAGATGAAATAAAATCAATGTAGTGCGTAAGTGATCTTATGAACGCAGAGATTCCTGAGACTTTCACAAACGAGGAAGCTGAACAGCTCATTAACATTTCTACAGACCTGTCTTTAAATTCTAGACTCCAGTCTAAATCTTTGATTGATTTTTGGTGCAGTATCGAAGATGAGTATCCAGTAGTAACCAAGAAGGCACTTCGATCATTGATACCGTTTGCCAGTTCTTACCTGTGTGAATGTGGGTTTTCAGCAGTTGCCGTTATGAAATCTAAATCTAGAGGTAACCTTAAAATCGAAAACGAAATTCGTGTTACTCTATCACAAATAACACCAAGATTCCACGAATTCAAAGGTAATTAAAGGTAAACAAGCCCATCCCTCTCATTGGGACAGAAAACATTTTTGAAACTCTTATTACTTGTACTCAATTACGTTTAAAATGATTCTTTTTTTTGGGGGGTATTAATTAATTACTATTTCTGTTCACAAAATATATGTGAGTTTATTTTTCGATTCATTTACGTTTTCCTTTTCCTCATTACAATTACTAAAAAATAAATTTACCAACGACTAATCACAAAGTATTTAAACAAAATTAAAGTCCTATAACAATCTAAAAGTTAAATTTAGAGATCATAGCATAGAATTTATTTAAATTTAAGATTTAGACTTAAAAGTATCAGGTCTCTAGTTTCGCTTCATATTAAGGGCGCTGTCGGAAATAATCTGAACGTAAAGGCTTAAGGGGACGCATGGCTTTAAAAAGTTTGGCAACACCTGCCGCTAGTTAATGTCACAAATCTCTCTCACGTTTATTACTCCTTACAAGGTAAACATACGGGTCAAAGTTCAAATTCTGTATCTTTTAAAAACAATGAGACAGAAATGTGTCAATTTGTCTACCAGTGTTTTTCTTTCATCCTATTGTTTCCCACTATACGTTCAAGTCAGTCCGTTGGCAAAATAATTATGTAGTAATTACTATTCACTAGCGCAGTCATGCCGAAATCGGATGTGCTATGCCTACAAGGCGCATAACGGTGGCACAACGTAATTACGCTCCCGGCGGAAATCGCACGGATATCCGTGATGGTTACAATGGAGCGAACGAAAAACAAACAAACAAACAACAAGCGCAGTTCCATGTCCTAACATGGGACACCCAACACAAACAATTCGTTCAGGAAAAGTATGATCTGTTGTTCCAAAGTCTCGCCACTTAAGAAACCATCTATTGACGTGGTTAGGAAAGGTCAGGCAGCGAGGTATTATCTTTGGATGTACTGTTCCCAGTATACAGTGGCCTATTCATTCCTTGTGAAACAGAAGTTAAAAGGAGAATAGGAATAGCAAAAAGTACCTTCAATGACATGAGGAAAATATTAGCATCTAAACAAATTACAAACAAGTTAAAAATGAGAAGTATAAAATAATATATCTATTTTATATTAATGCATGGCTCAGGAACATGGACACTAAATAAACAATTAGAAGACATAATTGATGCCTCTGAGATGTGGGTATATAGAAGAATAGGGAGAACATCATGGAAAGAGAAGAAAACAAATAACGAGGTGCTAAAGACACTTAATATGACGAAAGAACTACTAAGAGAAATAAATATCAGGCATATAAAATATTTTGGACACATTAAAAGACATGACACCTTATTGAAGACCTTACTTGAGGGTAAAGTTAAAGGGAGGCGAGCAAGAGGTAGGCAGAGATACATGTGGGAAAATATCACACGATGGACATGTTACAGTCTAGCAATGTGCACCACCAAGACAAGAGACAGGGGATGTTGGAGATCCGTTGCAGCCAACCTTCGTTGCGGAGACGGTACTTGATAATTCATTCCTTGATTCTCTCATTGGTGGAATATGAGTGAGGCAAATAACAGAGTTGTTTTGTCCACACATTATTGATTCCGTAGCCAATCCCACACATTTTTCAACAGCAATGTGTTTGCTTTCAAATAATTTAACTATCATTTCAAATAAAAATCTCTGATGATCTGATGTAATTGATACAAGTTCCAGGAAAGTTTTTGTTGCTAATCTCACCATCATGCAAAATTGCTTCTGGGGTCAACGGTGCTCATCAATAATTAGTGAATAACTAGTATTGAAGATCACCGAGCAGGACTCCATGTATTGAAGGGTGTAAAACTTGTTTGATTAGTATTGTACACTTCGTACGCTTTAGTGCAATATCTCTGTCGCTGATTTCTTCAATGTAATTTGCTTTGGTATCATATTCCTGTATGCTGCAAATGCAATCTTTCATTTATTTTTGCCACTCACTGTTTGTAACTTTTCCATATTTAGACCCATTATTGAAAACTATACAATATCCAAAAGAATAAATTCATTTGAAATGAAGTGCTACATCAAGATCCTCTACGAATATCATGGACAGAGAAAAAGAAAACTGAAGTCTTGACATTACTGAAACTAAACGAAGAGTGACTTATAAATACTATCATAAGAAGGAAGCTACGGTATTTTTGGACACTTAAAGCGACATGATGGCATCGAAAGGCTGACTCTAAAGGGCAGAGTGCCGGGGAAGAGAAAGACCAAGAATACGATGGACCAGCGATATCGAAGAATGTATGCACATGTCTTTGGCCAATGCAGGCCTGCTTGCCCGGTTCATAGTATCCACACGAAGACAACGTTCTGGAAAGAATGTCACTATATATATATATATATATATATATATATATATATATATATATATATATATATATATATATATATTATATATATATATATATATATATATATATATATATATATATATACGAGGGGGAGTCAATAAGTAAGTCACAAATTGATGTTGGATGGCAGGAAAATGCAGTAGGTGGTTTCTAAAGCTGTTTATAGTTGATATCATCATAGAACTTTATGTTTATGTTCGCTAGATGGCGCTAGCTGTACCTTGCGCATGCGCAGCACAAAAAACAAAATGGCTACTGTACTTACAGAGTGTACAATCAATGAACAACGTACATTTGTGCGTTTTTTATGGGCAAAAGGACTGCCTGCAAAAGACATTCATAAAGAAATGCTTCCTGTTTATGCTGACAATTGTTTGTCCCGTAAAGCGGTGCACAGCTGGGTAAAAAAATTTTCTCAAGGACGCTCTAAAATTGTTGACGAAATCCGATCTGGTCGTGCTGTTGAAATTGCAACAGACGCATATGTGCAGCGGGTTGAGGAGATGATTCGAGGTGACAGACGAGTAACGATAGACGCTGTAGCAGCTGCAATAGGGTGCTCACATGGTTCAGCATACAGCATCATGCATGACCGATTGAAATTTAAGAAAGTGTGTTCAAGGTGGGTGCCCAGACAATTGACGGACGAACACAAAATGAACCGATTAGGCTTGTCATTGGAGCATCTCTGTCAATACGCAAATGAAGGAGAAGACATGATGAACAGGATTATTACTGGGGACGAATCATGGGTGCATCACTACCAGCCTGAATCAAAGCGTGCTTCAATGCAATGGAAACATCCTTCTTCGCCTTGTGTCCAAAAATTCAAGGTTACACCATCAGCAGGGAAGGTTATGCTGACAGTGTTCTGGGATTGTCAAGGAGTGCTTTTAACCAATTTCAAAAAGAAAGGTGACAATGTGAATTCTGAATCATACTGTGAAGTTCTATCAGTGCTTCGGGATGCAATTCGAAGAAAACGTCCAGGGCTGCTGACTAGAGGAGTGCTACTCCTTCATGACAATGCTAGACCACATACGGCTCGATTAACTCAGGAGAAAATAAAAAATCTTGGTTGGAAAATTCTGGAACATCCTCCTTACAGCCCCGATTTAGCCCCTAGTGATTTTCACCTTTTTGGTCCACTAAAAACCCACCTTGGCGGGAAGCATTTTGCGACTGACGCAGAAGTTGAATGTGAAGTGAAAATGTGGCTTAAAAAGCAGAGCACGCAGTTCTACGCAGCAGGTTTGGGAGGACTCATAAAACGATGGGATAAATGCATCAATGTTGGTGGAAATATGTTGAGAAGTAAAGGGATAATGTATGTGTAAAAATAAACAGTTTTCAGGTTTTTATCGTCTTCAGTTTTTTTTCTAAAGAGCCATTTGTGACTTACTTATTGACTCCCCCTCGTATATTGAAAACTAACTAATAAAAAGAGATATAATAAACAACGACACTATAAGGAATATGATGAAAACAATATCATGCGAATAATACGACCCAGAAGCAATGCTGGATATATCAGGTCAAGAGACGTAGATATTGCAGCAATGCTGTAGACCATGACACAACGCATTCAATTCTCCAGACTACATCCGTCTAATCTACAGGAGTTTTGAGAACGCACGCAGAAGAATATTGTAATCTTTCCTGGTACGTGCCTTTGTATATGTCCAAAATATGTTAAATTAGCTTGTAATAGTTTTGAGGAGCCAATCTATCTTTCAGGTCTTTACAGACTTCAGTGTTGAATTCCTAGCACCTGTTTTGTCTGAAGACTTCCTGGACAATACTGATTTATCAATATACGAGTATATGTTGTTCTGTTCTTTTCATAAATATTGTGAGAAGTATCTAGCTGGAATGATTGATCAGCGCAATTGCTCGGTGATTTGTGTAGTTTCAAGCTGTCATTCTTCGAAAGTGATATATATATATATATATATATATATATATATATATATACTGAACCTTTTCCATTCTTTTGGCCATATTTTAGTTCGTCAGAACTAATGCAATGGGCATGATAGACTTAGACACTATGTTTCTCCTACAGTGGAAACTAAATTATGAGTAAACCTCAGCAAATTGTCAATCCGCGTCCCAGAACAAGACACAATTCACACCAGTCATGTGTATACAAAGTTCAAGATTGGTACGGGTTAGGGTCTTCGAGAATGGCCGAAATATGAAATCATGGAGCAAACACACCGGCGCAGACAAACACTGGACGCTAAATTCTACGGACCTCTATGAGTTATAAAACAGTCAAGTTTAAAGAAGAGAAAAAAAATTGCTGATATTAGTTCATTCCAGGCGAATTAATGAAGTTTCATCTTACATAAAAACAGTGTAAAATGGATATAGCTGTGTCCTACTCACCATACATATATATATATATATATATATATATATATATATATATATATATACAATACACATAATGCATATGTAATATAACTTACCCTTGACTATAAATAACATTGGCAGATGTTTCACAAAATGACGCAATTTTAAGACAATATATAAACGAGTCCATCGCTTATTATACAGTCCTGTGGAATGAATCGGATTTCATCATTCAAAAGTGATGACACCCAAGTCTCTAATTTGTTCTGTGATTTTCAGTGGTCAACTTGTGTCGATAGCAAATGAAAATCACGGGGAAAGTCAAATTGCGTAACTTTAGAAGAATTATTCCCAAGGAGACCACATATGGAATTATCATATCATATGTGTTAGTGTGAAGCCGAGACTGAAAGAATGTGACACAGTTGTGTGTTGCTTTAGCGACAAAAACAAAAAAGAAAGAAAATCGTAAATTTTGGTTGTCCTAGTAAAGTTAGTACCAAACTTATATTGTTAACTAGAGGAAAAAGAAAATATTCGAAACTTATAGGGCCCTACTGTTTTCTGTGATTGTGTTTTGTAGATTTGGTGTTTATATCTTGTCATTATTCTATGTACTAATTATTATTTATAATTATTCGGACAATGTGTGGTCGGACAATGTGTGCAAAATAAAAAAAGATGAACAAGATATAAGATATCTGAACTCATTTCATACACGATATCTGAACTCATTTCATACACGATATTTAAACTCATTTCATACAAGATATTTAAACTCATTTCATACAAGATATTTAAACTCATGTCATACACGATATTTAAACTCATTTCATACACGATATTTAAACTCATTTCATACAAGATATTTAAACTCATTTCATACAAGATATTTAAACTCATTTCATACACGATATTTAAACTCATTTCATACAAGATATTTAAACTCATTTCATACACGATATTTTAGCTCATTTCATACACGATATTTTAGCTCATTTCATACACGATATCCCGCCGAAGACGGATGTGTTGGGCCATTGGCGCAGATAAAACGGCAACACAACGCATTTCCATTCTCTGGACTACATCCAACTGGAAATCTTGTAGGATCATTGTCCTGTTACAAGAGAAATCCAGTGGGAATTTGAGAATGAACACTGAAGAAGAAGAAGAATACACGATATTTTAGCTCATTTCAGCACTTTGTACCAAATTAATTTTCAGTAACAGAAAAATGTCATCACATGCTTTTTTTTTTTAAATTTGCTCGTGATTATTCTTAATATTGATAAATGGTGTGCATATAGCATATCATTGTAAAGGAAAATGGTACGTATATCAGTAAATTGTTTTTGAAAAGCATAATTATATAAATATATAAAATATATATAATAGAAATATATACAATATATAAAGTAGAAACATTATTAATAGTAAGTAGCTTATAATTTTTGTAAATAAAAATACCACAACTGACATCATTTTTAAATGGTTTGAGGTGTTTTTCTCTAGTTTTCTGGTATTTTATGATAGGGTATTTTTAGTTGTAGTCAATACACAATTTATTCCATGCATTTATGTCCAAAATTGTTAACCGTATGAATATTTTTCTCAATGACAAGCAAAACATATATATTTAAAAGTATCGCCCGTGTGTTGTCGGGCCCGAAAGGAGAACAAAGAATAGCAACACTGTTTACCTTCCATGCATGTCGTACAAGGAGGTTATGGGATGGAGTTGGCTGTCCCATCCCATATAGGGTCAGTGACCCAAAGCCATGCTGAAGTCGGATGTGTCAGGCCGAACGGCGCAGATATCGCAGCAATGCTGTAAACTATGACACAACGTATTCCGTTCTCCGTACAACATCCTGCTGATCTGCAGGAGATTGAGAACGAACGCAGAAGATATATTTAAAAGTATACATTATCACAATTTCACTATTTACAAAGGGTATTTTTAAAAAAACTTTCTATAGCTTGTATAATATGTGCCTATTCTGAAAACATACCGGCATACCTCTTCACGTAGATGTATCACTTCCATTGTGTACTTACTTCTGAATTAGTTATGTCATCGATTCTTTGATGTTTCAGGTGTTTACAGTTCCTTTGTAAGCGACCAGCAACAAAAGTATCTAAGCTAATCCAAGCCTCTTGATCGTTGTTTTTTTTGTAATTGAGCTGATTACAACTATAATTGCCACTGCAATCTCCTGTTTCACAAACAAGGTCAATGCATGCAAGAAGATTCGGGCTTGATTTCCAATCTATAAATACCAGTTGTTTAGGAATAATTTGCCAACAAATATCAGTTGAAAGTGTGATAGATAAGTGAGTTTAGGTAACCACTGTGGAATTTGACCAAGTTCCGCGGTATTCCCCAACATTGGCAAGTGTTGTGACGTCACGGTTCGTGCTGCGTGGAACGGCTGTTCGCGATGAAATTTGTGAAGGAGATGTGACTTATGGTTCGCGCGATAATTTGCTGGAACCTAGAATGTTGCGGCACATTAAAAGACCGTACCTTATTAAAGATGTAAAGTATATGGGTGAATGTGTACTTATGATATGTAAAGTATATGGGTGAATGTGTACTTATGATATGTAAAGTATATGGGTAAATGTGTACTTATGATAATGTGTAAGTATATTATGTTAAATATATGGGGGCATGTGTATTTTTCATAAGTAAAGTATATTGGTGAATGGGTATGTATGATATGTAAAGTATATGAGTGCATATATATATATATATATATATATATATATATATACAGGACTATGAGTGTGTGTTAAAACCAACCCATTGCTTGATGGAGGAAAAATACTATTTATGTATATAAACATTGAAGTCGTTTTTATTTTTAAAAAAATACATTTATTAAAATTAAAAAAAATTCCTCCACAGAGTCTACAAGACCATCCACATCTTTGGATGACAACAGAAGATCCACAACCATCTATTTCCAGGAAGAGAACCAAGACCCACGAGCTAACACCAAACGCACCAGTACAACAAACAAGTCCTTCTTAGGACTACATCCCAATCCCCCAATATTTTTTTTTCCTTATAAGGACACGCAGACCAGACCCCAGGTCAAATCACCAGTCCCTAACAGGACAACCCAGGCCATTGGGCCACAATATACGTCCCGATATAACTAAAGGAAAACTATTCCACGGTTGAAACGTGTGTGTCTGACTCTAGACAGACAAATCCACCAACTAACAAATAAATAACAAAAGTCAAAGGGAAGCGAACAACAGGTAGGCAGAGATACTTTTCTTCTGCGTTCGTTCTCAAACTCCTGCAGATTAGCAGGATGTAGTCCGGAGAACGGCATGCGTTGGGTCATGGTTTACAGCAATGCTGCAATACCTACGCCTTTCGGCCTGACACATCCGACTTCAGCATGGCTTTGGGTCACTTATCCTATATGGGATGGGACAGCCAACTCCATCCCATAACCTCATTAGTCGCCTTTTACGACATGCGCGGAAGGTAAACAGTGTTGCTATTCTTTGCTCCCCTTTTCGGGCCCCGACAACACACGGGCGGGCAGAGATACAAAAGGGAGAGTAACATCACACGATGGACAGGTTACAGTCTAGCAGAGTGCACCACAAAGACAAGAGACGGGATGTTGGAGATACGTTGCAACCAACCTTCGTTGCGGAGACGGCACTAATGGTGATGACAAAGTGTAAATTAGATCTTTTATTTTGTGAATTGTTGCACATTGTATTACTTGATTATGTCTAAATCTAAGAAGAAATATCGACAGTACAATATATGTGAAAAGTGGCTTTATTCTGTCTCTTACGAACAAAATGTTACCTATTTGCTTGATTTCACTGTCATCGTTCATTCTAAAACTCTCTCTTGTAGCAGGATCGTGGTCCTACTAGATTTTCAGCAGAACGTAGTCCATTTAATGGAAACGCGCCGCAGTTTTATTTGCGACAATGGCCCGACACAGCCGTCTTCAACGGTATGTGTTCGATTGGCCAAAATAGTATTTCCGAATGATGCTTTCTAGGCTACAAGAGTATTTGGCTAAAGTACATGCTGACAAAAAAGGCTAAATAATTGTGATATTTTCAAGCACTAAAAAAATATTTGAAACGTCCAAATATATCAAAACGTTTTGCTTCTTTCATTATATTTATCTTATATTTCATTATTAATCGCAAAAATAGGAAAAAACCATACACAACTGGTGAGAAATTAATCTTGTCGGTAGTAAAAGAAGTAATAACACTGTGCTTCATAAGCCAGCGTCAGATATCATCCGGAAAATTCCTTTCAGCAATAATTCAGTGCAAAGAAAAATCGATGAATTGCTGAAGACGTCGAAAAATCATTGTGCAATTGTTTGCAATCATGCGAATTTTCTAAATCAACTCGTTAATGCCAACGCTGTGCTACCAATGCCAAACATGGACAACGCCAGCACAAGGCAAAAGTAACTTGTGACAGCTGAAATGGCACGATAACGCAGAATCCTATGAATATCGCTAGGAGACAGGGAGAAATGAGGACTTAAGATAAAGAACCGGCACCGCCCCAATCTTGGAGTATATTAAGAGCCAACAGATCAAATGGTTTGCACACATCAGCATACTACCACACGACAGCAAACCACACATTGCTACACAGATAGTGATGTCAGACCTAGAAGCCGACCTCGAAAACGATGAACCAATGAAATAAAAGAGGCGACAAATTCCACAATATACTCAACACACAAGGGCCGTCTCCAGAAAACTCTTCTACCTATAGATAGATAGATCAGATAGAGCACTACAATAATAAGTACTACTCTTATAATACGTATGATTCATAAAAGAAGAAAAAGGTTTGCCAAGAATTATTTACTAAAAAATTAGAAGTGGATACAAAGTAAAAATCTATATTTAATACCACAAATAAGTTCTTACTAGAGAAAGACATTCCTAGCTATTCGTAATATTTTTCCTGCTGCTACTGATGGTGCTCCAGCAATGATAGGGCGCCATAAGGTGGCAAACGTTGGCTACTGTTGTAATAGGATCTGGTATGACAGACGGTTTGTTTGTACTAACATCAGACAAAATGGCTACAAAACGGGTAGTACAATATCTAAAGATAGGTATAAGAAGTATGTTTGCACAGAGGCCAGGCATATTGTCTGAAGTTAAATACTCATAAGTGGAATGTAATTGCGTGGATGACTGGGAACGTAAGAAGTGTTGGTACACAGGCCAGACAGACTGACTGAAAATAAGTATTCACACGCCTAAGGTATGATAATATTAGTATCACAAGTCTGCATCCTAATCACTCAAACAAAAGGGAGACGACATGAAATCTACATTCAGGAAGCAGTCAAAAGGATATTGATCTTCACCTATGAAGACAATGGTCTTCGTCCATCACAAGTGATAATGACCAATTGTTACATCCACTTTTGAAAATTCAATTTTAGTTATGTCCTTGATTATGAGTTCGTAGATGATTAATGAGCCCTATTAGAGCTGTAAATGTCCTTGGACAGTTCGGACATGGAATGACGACAGTAGACGGATCTTGGTCTATCCGTGACTTTCTAGCTGCTCTCCGCTGTTGAGCTGCTGCATTTTTTCCTCTTTTCACAAGATGATGCGCTCTTATTGATTTTAGAACGCCATGTAGATATATTTTGTGCAAGTTCTTCCCATGTATAGTGGTCTATTTCAAAGGCTTTTAGTGAGTTCTTTAACGAGTCTTTGTAGCGCTTCGTTTGGCCACCTTGAGATCGTGTTCCCTTCTCTAGCTCACCATAGAGAAGTATCTTTGCCAGACGGTGGTCTGGCATACGCACCATATGAAGACATATTCAGTCCGGCATGTGTTGTTGACACGCCGATAACTCGATTCCCGGACTGGTCATCAAGAATACGTAACAAGCATAGAAGTGATGAAAAGTTGTTTGCACTAAGGCAGACAGCTGTCTAAAGCTACCCATAGTCTGGCGGTATCTGTTTTCCCGTGGGAACGAAATAGGTTTAACATAGAGGCGCAAGTAATACGTGAAAAAGGCGGCGTTTGTATACGACAGAAGTAGGGGCGTATTGCCCAAGCAGAGAAAGAACAACTTGTGTTTGCTGTATGACTAGAGGGATCAATTTCTGATTGGTATGAGGTTTTTCCTCAGGGGAACCGGAAGATTGGGGAGTAAAATTAGGGGCGGAGCTAAGTACCTATCCGTAGGGCAGAATATAAGGTATTGATGTTTTAGAATTAGGAGGGCCCTAATATTTTAGAATTACACGGCGTCGTTGTTACCTCTAACATTTTATGGTAGTGTGTCCTGATATAACCTAATAGGACTTTGTCAGCTGGTTGAATGACGCACGCCTCTCCAAAAGAGAGGCAAACTCATTAATTACCTACACACCAATTAGGAAGAAAATAGTGAAACAATATATATCTAGAACTAAAGAACTAATTTAAGCAGAAACAAAATTGACTAATTAAAACTACCACCTAGAAACGAGAAATAACAATTCATGATACACTAACTCGAACAAACAAAAACACAGTTGACACCTAGTAACACTAAAAACAACACACGGGAACCCTCGCGATTGCACAATAATGACCAATAAGAAAAACAAGAGTGTTCTCAGCATGAAACGCTGAGGCAGACATATAGGCCAGAGGAAACAAGACTGGAATCAAAACTCTATGGGGCACTGTATGAACTACAAAAGACATTGAGTTTTATTAAGGAGACAGAATTACAGATATAGACATGTTTCAAGTGAACGAAAGAAGAAGAAGAAGAAGAAAAACAAGCAAAGACGGCAAATAATTCACACAATAAATCTGTCAAAACTGGATCTACGGCTTGTGTAAACAAGTCAACAGAGACCTAGTCAGACATTAGTCATTGACACGGAACACATAAAGAACCATACAATAACAAACACATGACTGTACAGAATAATCCCACAAACACAACCAACAACATCCACACAATATTGCTCGCAAAAATGTTTAACTAGACACAGCAATCCCCCATGATAACCTCACGATTGTGCAAACAAGAGGTTCACCAAACTACAAACATTCCCATCCCCCCACTAACAACTATAGGGATGTGCAATTATAATCCTCTCAAAACTACTCCCACCCATTAACAACCAAATGATAGTGTAATTGAGTTTCAACAATAAAAGACACATAAAACAATCTCACCCCCTCACTAACAACCACACGATTGTGCATCGCCAGGCCAGTGCTATTGAGTCTCAACACAGCATAACTCACACAAATAAACTACCACATGACCAGAGTTTCAGCACCACACAAGACCAGTCAACCAATAAAACATACACACTCCAAACAATCTATGGCATCTCAATGCCAGTGCTATCGAGTTTCAACAAAATACTATTCCCCCCCCCCCCCCCATTAACAATCAATAGACTGTGCATGACCAGATTTTGAAGGTTATGGCTGCTGCGCAGTGTGAGCAAAGATTGTTATTTCTTTTGTACCAGGGTTTGGTTGTGGCTGTGGTGGAATATGCACTAGCAATTCTGACTCTTAGCCAAACTCAGATCGAAAGACTGGATAGAGTCCAGAATGCAGCAATGCGTATCATTCTGGGATGCACAAGAGACACATCGACAAGAGCTATGCGATACCTACTTGACTGCCCAACAGCTGAGCTTAGATTACAGTATTGCCGTGCACGGGCGTACCTTCAAATACATGCAGATAAGGAACACCCGTTGCATTCCGAAATACAGAAAGTTAAAGGCAGCAGACTCAAGAGAGGAAGGTCGTGGATGGGACGTGCTGAGGATGTAATACAAAGCGTGTGCAGATTACAGGATGTGGCAGTAGGTGCGGAATAGATAGGTCTACCCACAGATTTCGAAACTTGTTTGAGAGTAGTAATATCACTTAGCAGGGAATGCAGAGAATGGTGTTCCACAGCTGTGGAGAAATAAGTGCAGGCTTTAATCAGTGAGAATACCAAAGAGGGGAATGTGATTATATACACTGATGGATCTGTAATTAGGCATGTTCGCAGTGCTTGGGCCTTTACGGTCGCTACGAGTAGTATGACCATGGAGACTATGGCGGTGACCAAGGCATTTGAGTGGCTACGCACACAGAAGGTAACGCAGGTCTGAATCTTGAGTGACTATGAGTATGATTAAGAAGGTACAAGTGGGTCTCCTTTCGCGAACAGTGGATTGAGGCCTTGAGAAATGCGAGCTTGAAAGCGGTTACATTTATTTTCGTGCCGGGACATGTGGCCGTTCGAGGCAATGAAAGAGCGTATCAACTGGCATCGTGTGCGATTGTGACACAGGGCGATGGATCGCGCTGACGTTTTGAACTCCTTAAAGATATAACACGCGAGAGTGAGACTAATGTGGATGATGATTCATTTTCAATGGCTAGGATTAAAGATCAGGGATTGAAATGCGGTGTTGCTAGAGGTGAACATTTTGGAGGGCGCAGAAGAATGATGGTCAACCAGCATAGGACCGGTACTGTCAGCAGAAGTGTGATGGCGGATACACTCAAGGAGAGATCGGAGCAACTATGGATGTGTCCAGTTTGCAGTGATGATGATCCGACGACTAACTAACATAAACAATTACATGATCAGATAGAAATCACTAGTATGAGGAAATTTCAACCAATAGTAAATGAACGAAAAGACCCTATTTTAGTGGGTATGCATAAGATACATATTGATTAATCACTCGAGGATTTCAATCCCCGCTCATAATCAACTTTGTTGACTTTGCAAAAGCATTCGATAGTCTTCATCGGCCTGCATTATTCTTTCATAGTCTAAACTATTTGCAAAGGTCCGTCCAAAGTCAGCTGAACTCGGTAACTCAGTGGATGGAGGGCTTCAAGATCAATGCAAGAAAGTCGGTGGGAATGGTCTTCAACAAAGAGACGCGACATTTAAATCGGAAAGTTGAAATTACCATAAACCAAGAAAAGGTCATCTTTGTAATAACTACCGTACTAGATTCATAGAAATGACACTCGACCATAGTCTAAGATGGGATAAACACATTAATATTATAGTTGATAGATGTAGAGGTGGGCCCAATAGCTCAGATACATCAGAGACAGAGGTTGGGGAGCAGATACTAAAACTATGCTCAAATTCTATAACGCCCGAGTGGTAAGTTTTAATATGCAAGCATGACACAAAAGGCAGAGAAATAAAAAAAAATAGGACTAGGAAAATGTGAAATTAAAAGTGAAATAAGGAAAATAATAAACAAGGAGTGAACAGAAGCTTGGAACAACCGTAAAATAAGTAGACATGCACATAGTATGCTAAAATTACCATCCCGATCAAACAAAATCACGGATAAAATGAAAATACCATCAAATAAAACTCTGCGACTAAGACTTGGTTCCCCACTTTTCGAGATAAAAAAAGCCGATATGCGAAGAGGACAATACTATAAAGCATTACCTGCTGCACTGTGCTAAATTCCAAGAACACAGACAGAACCTGAAAGACCATTTCCACGACCTGAAGATAGAATACAACCTACATAATATGCTAGGACATAAAGTCCCCAAAAAAATCCAGATGCTGGTTAAACAATTTCTAAGCAGAACCAACATCACAATATAACTAGAGCCATGTATAACCCCGTGGGATATACACGAAAACACACTAGTGTGATGTATTTAAAGATATGAACCTACATATATGTGTAAATGTAGACATACATAATTAATACTAGGATATGAGTGAGTAGGCCAACATAATGTTTTGTATCCATTGAATATATACTAAGGAGTGAGTGAGTGTGCGGTATGAGCATCCATATTTGAAAATTGAGAATACCACACATTAAATAATGCTTACATATAGACAAGTAGGGATTTATAGAAAAGTACCTGTCCATCATAAACATAATATCAAGTACACCAAATGTTATAGTATCATATAGGGGACTTCTATCCTCTTACCCCCTTCTATAAAACGACGCTCCTGCTCTACAAGAAACCTACCCTTTGTCACTACTCTCCTGCAGACTGAAAACCGAAAGCAGTACCGGATGTACGAGTTAATTGAATCAGGATCTCATTACGGAATTCCCTACCTCTCAGGAATTGTAGCAAAACATGAGAGTAGAGAGTTTCGCATACATTTTAGGGTGTCATCGAGAAAATGACAGCTCATTTTAAGAGCGATACAAATGGATGGCCCGGAATTCATTATAACATGGAGACACCTGGTCGAGGTAGAGATTTGAAACAAAAGATTACCATTATTAAGCAAAGTTTCCCACATAAAGTTTACATGCATCAGTAATTCAATCGAGGAAGTTGACAGACCGGGACACACTGGAGAAGAAAGTTAAATGCAGATTCTGCCTACGCATGGGAACGCATAAATTAACACGAATGAGAACCCATTAGTTATCCTATAGGGATGGCAGAGTTTGCAGGTATGTGAAAATACAAGACTCCAGAAAATAAAGGTGAAGGAATTAATTAAAATAGAAATTTGTTGCTAGTCGTTCTGTGAAATGAAATAAACGGTTACATAAATTGTAGTAATGAGTGTAACTAGAATTAGGAAGACTTTGGGGAAAACCTGTCTGATAGGAGTTTTAAGATAGAGAAGGGGAGTTAGAAGTAAGATTGACAGAAGACAAAATAGTTGTTGGCTTGTGTGAGAAGACTATCTCTAAAAGACTAATGAAGTGCTTCGACACACAAAATGGGGGAAGGACGTGTTGAGCTAGAGAAAGGGCTGTTCTCTAGTTTTTCGGGGTTCCTACTTGAGTTTTCGGAGAGTTAGGGTCTGGAGTGAGACCCCAGCAGTGAGAAGGGCCCACTGCAAGACGGAGACTAGCAGACTTCGAGACGTCAGAAGTCAAAAAGTTAGGACTTGCTCACTGGAGAGTGCAGTTAGCTTAGACCGTTGTAGTCAGAGTCTAGAAGTTTCCCCGGTGAAACGCTAGACATTGTGGTGTAGTTGAAAAGTTTCTCAGAGTTAGGTGCACAAGATTCTGAATCGAGCGGTCCAATGGTTAAAAAGTAACTGGAAGAATTATCTTGCTGAAGTTGAAGATTACAGTGTTTGTTGAAGTTCAATTAAGCACTCAAAGACTACATTACTTGTTAAGCAGTTAAAGTTTATATTTACTGCTGAAGTAGAACTAAGCACTTGAAGTTTATATGGATGTTGGAACTTGAAGTTTATAATTGCTGGATGTTGTACCTCGATACATATGTTGTGGACTTATCAATCAGTAATAACGTTACATATATATAAGTAATAAATATATGAGTGTTTTCACGTTGGAGTATGTTTTAGCAGCAGTTCAATCATCACCGTTTGTTCAGTCATCAATTGCACGAACGTACAAGTTATTCATAATTACCACGACACCCCCCCCCCCGACATACAAAAATCACCCTACATAGACAGAACTAAGCTCAAACCAAAAGTAGATACAAACAGGGTTCCATAAGACACAAATCCACACATACTACCACACATGCAGAAAATTAACACAAACCCAGTATAGACAACAACCTTGCGGTTGTGCAGAGTTTATGCCCACCAAAACAATAACTCGCTTCAGCACACACACTACTCCCACCAAAATACTACAACCTTGCGGTTGTGCTGAGTTTAAGTTCACAAAATAAAAATTACACACACTACATCATCACAGACCACATTTCTACCCACAGGCATACCACACCAAACATACTACCCACCACAAAAGAGACAACCTTATATTTGTGCTGAGTTTCCACCCACTAAAACAAAATATCACACACACACATGCTTCCCACCCCAAAAGAGACATCCTGTCATTAGTGCTGAGATTCGACCCAATAAATAATACACACTTTCATACTACCTACCCCAAAAGAGACAACAGTACATTTGTGAAGCAGTCCGCAAAAACAAAAAAATCACAAACACCATCACACACAAGACTAAACCCACACACACCAAGTAAGAAATCGAATACAATTTAAAAATTAAAATAATAAATTTACCCGTATTACATGTGAATTATTTGAAATATTTTATTGGGTGATATAATATGTGAATATTGAATGATAGTTAAGTATCATGAATGAACAGTCAAGAGACATATAGAAGACTCCCCAGTCAGACAGGAACAACAGAAGAACAACACTGAGAAGATAGTTTTAGTTTGTTCCTTTCGTGCCGCAAGCGAGACATAGGGCAGAGGTTCTGGTTCTCCATATGATGCGGTCCGCATCATTTGGTTCATGGATGGTCTTACAGCCTATTAATTCCCCTTCTTTAAGAATGGTGTTTTTCCATTTACTCTACACACTTGAGCGATCTTCCCTATCTGGGCCACAGTTCTGACGTTCCAGTAACCGATTTTAAAACACTGTTTACATCAGAAAATATTAAAACGATCTTCCATCACATAAAGAATCAGTAAACCTCTGTTTCAAGAATAATGGGGGTTTTACGCTTGTGCTTATTAGGACAGATCACCCGACCACAGCAAGTACGAAGATACAACACAATAAATAGCACCAACCAGACAATAAAAAGCCCTTTTAAGGGCTACCACCTTAACGTTTCATCACTATCACAGGAGAAAGGCAAAGCCACACCACTGTCCCTTTTACGGACTTCTGCTAGAAGGCAATGCGGCGAACCCGGCTGGATAGCCAAGTTCTAGCATCAACCAGGCAGTCAAGCCTCAAACAACACTTGTCCTCAAACGCACTGATATAACCAATATGGACACCAATCCTAGGTTGAAAGAGCCGGGTCTCGACCACATGAGGCGAAGCCATCACTTAACAAACAAACAAATTACTGGGACAGTTTTAGGACAGAGGGGGTGTAAAGGGAACGCATTGCTCTAGGCGGAGCCAGGGCAGAACCAAGATCCCAAATGTACCTCCTCGCAGTGCACCCTGGTAACAGAAAAACAGCAGCTCGATCTGATTCTGGCCAAATCATTTGGGGATCGTGTCCGAGAATGTGGAGGTAGCAGATGGAAAGAGATTTGACTGCAAAAGAGACAGACAATATCTCCGACACCATTAGCATCACCATATACAGCGACACTGTCGACATACAGTAACGCCAGCTAGTCCGATCAGAACATTGGAGGGGCGGCCAATGTAAAAGGCATGTAAAGGTTAATGTATGGCTAGAAACAAATACGAGGCGTGTTCAAATGAAAACGGGACTTGTGGATTTATTTAAAAAGTATCATACGCAATTTAATATTTTCAACGGAATTGAACAAAGCAACCACTTGTGAATAAGAATGCACCTGGGTTCATCAGAAAAAATCTCCGTATGCATTTAGGCAAGCATCCCACTGTTTAGGTAGACGTCGAATGCCGTCCGAGAAAAAGTTGCGTGGCTGTCCCTTTAGTGCTTTCTTCAACGGTCCGAACAAATGGAAATCACACGGGGATAAATCGGGACTATAGGCTGGGTGATGAAGAACTTCCCAATTCTTCTTTGCCAATGTTTCCTGCACAATTTTTGCGACGTGCGGACGAGCGTTGTCGTGGAGAAGAATCACACCTTGAGAAATACTGCCTGGTCGCTTAGCCTTGATGGCCTTATGCAGCTTGTCTAAAGTGTCTTTATAATGGGCGGCATTGATGTTGACACCAGGTTCCTTAAAATCAGTCAACAAAAGCCCTTCATGGTAAAAAAATGCAGTCACCATAACCTTCCCAGCAGAAACCTGTGTCTTGAATTTTTTGGGTTTTGGTGAACCTGGATGTTTCCATTGCATGCTGTCAATTTTGCTGCTCGGTTCATAGTGGTGGCACCACGATTCATCACCTGCCACAATGCTCAACAGAAATGCATCACCCTCTGCCCTGTAACGCATCAGGTGGTTCAAACTCCACCCCATCCGTTCTTCCTTATGGTGGTCAGTCAACATCCGTGGGACCCACTGTGAACACACCTTCCGATAGTTCAATTTCTTCCGAACAACCATGTGGACTGTCCCAATTGACATATGGAATTCTTCTGCAAGCGAACGAATGCTCCGACGACGGTCAGTCAGTACTGCTTTATCAAGCACGGCTATGGCTTCTTCTGTTGCAACAATATGCGCCTGACCTGGCCGTGCAAGATCTGCCGTTAACTCACGTCCGTCTTTAAACATACGCACCCACTCCATCACTCTGGTCCTCGACGACAAACATTTGTCACCATATGCTGCCTTCATTCTCCGATGAATGTCTACTGCTTGACATCCTTCAAATGAAAGAAACTGGATCACAGCACGCTGATTCACTTTGGACGGGTTCGGAATCACACCCGCCATATTGTTAACAGTCTTCTGCAGCACATATGCATGCTGGGAAGATGAACACGTGACCGTATGTAAATTATTGGATACTCATTACTAGTGCAAAATGTCATCAATATCAGTGCGCTCAATCACGCGTGGTGTAACAAGTCCCGTTTTCATTTGAACACGCCTCGTATGTCATAATGAGTACAATAAAAGGGCAGGACAGCACCAGTGTGAACTGCAAGCTGTTAGCTCGAGACGAGCATCTAGTTACCTGTACTCCTCATAGGCAGAGACCCAGACACAATCACGGGCTTTCGGAAAAGCAAGAAGACCTAACCCAACTCTAATGTCGAGCCTTCCTAAACCGGAAATATGCTCGCGAAGAGAAAGGGTGTCGCACCCGATGGGCTTAGGCAAAAAAGGGACAACGATGGCAGTCCTGGCCCAACTCTACTGTCAAGATTTTCTTTACCGGAAATAAACTTGCATAGAGAAAGGGTTCAGTACCTGATGGGCTCAGGCAGAAAAGGGACGATTTTAGTCCTGGCCCAACTCTACTGTCAAGCTTTCCTATACCGGAAACACACAGAGAGAAAGGGTTCAGTACCTGATGGGCTCAGGCGCTACTAGGACAAGGTCGCTCAGACGAGGGGTTCACCATGTCGATGAAAGATGCCTCGGGTAGGAGGGCGAACGAGCCAGGGTCCAACTCTTCTGGCGAGTTCTTCCTCATACGGAACCAGGCTCGTGGATGAGAAACGGTTCAGTACCCGATGGGCACAGGCACAGTTTGTCCAAAATGCACAAGATGAGTTCATAGATGGTGGAACACCTCGATGACGCGCTCGACAAGCGTTTTGGCGAAGAGGCACTACACACCAGCGTGCCCGGCGACAGATAGACAGGCTGTCACGGACTAGGGACAAAACCCGAAATAAAGGAATGACGAAAACGGATGTGCTGGACCTCGGACGTCCTGACCACAAGTGGCCAACCGGGGTGCAAATAATCAGTCTTACTGTGGAACTTGCAGCACAACGTACTTCACGCTCACCGGCGGAAATCACACGAAATATTCGTTGTGGTTATTTGAGAGCGAACGCCGAAGAAGGACAGAGAGTTGAAGGAGACGGCTAGGGAATTCGGGACATAGTCACGGATAGCAGTTCGGAAGTTGGGACTGGAGAAAGAATCTAGAAACCACGAACAAGCATACTAAAACAGAGAAGTCAGGCTTCACAGAGTTTTATAACAGACAGTCAACGATAGAGTTTACTGTAGACAGTATTTTGAGGATGCACAGTTAGTTGAAGACGTCGAAGTCTCATGTGCTAAAATAGATTGGAGTGAAATTACGAAGAGTAGGATTTTCAAGAATTAGAATGAAATTACAGAGGTTATGATCTTGTGTAGAATAGTCAGTGTAGAACTTAAGAGAATATAATTGCAGATCCTCGCTTGTAATTGAAAAGAAATTAATTTCAGAATTCAGATAATTGAAGAGCGTGAAATTCCAGATTCCAGTTGAACATATAAGTGTGTAGAACCATAGCGTGTTTCGGATTGTATCAGAACTTAAATGCAGATGACCACCTGTTATTTCATTGCTGTTGTAACCTTTCACCTGATTGATGATTCATGAAATGTAAATATAATAACCGTTGTCACTTTCGTATTATGTTGGAGTTCACGAGTGGAGTCCATTCAGTATTATATCAGCAGTTTTAAGTTAGATAACGCTAAAGAATTGTGTACAACGTGAGGGAAGATGGAAAATAAATGCAAGAAGATAAGAGGGATGAAGGAGTAAATATGAAAAATGATGATTGGAAAAACTATGAATAGACTGATGTCTCCAAAATAGTACCCTACGTTGAAACCATGACAGTCGGCAAGTAAGAAGACATCTGTCCTGAATTCGTTATGACTTTATTCATTGCGCTTTTGTTTGTTGTCACTATTTATATACTTTGAGTGAGTCGCACGTTAAAAATAGCCATGGCCGACCAACGAAATCACGAAAATAATCAAAATCGGCCTTTCGGGTCATGCTTACATTTTCTCTGCACATTGTCTTATATAGGCCTACTGCAGACCGGTCTTTGTTGAAACTGTGTGTATAAGGTTTACGTAGAACAGACTTTCTCGCGTGCATCATGGTGCTCGAGTAATGACATGTGCTGGCGCAATGCGAGTTCAAAAGTGCTCGTGAGCTAACCAGTGCCAGATAGAACAGCAAAGAATGGCAACACTGTTTACATTCCATGCATGTTCTATGAGGCGACTAAGAAGGTTATGGGGTGGAGTTGGTTGCCCCAACTCATATAGGGTCACGTGGCCCAGAAAACTTGCTTACGTCTGAAGTGTCAGACAGAGGCGCAGATATTGCAGCACCACAGTAAGCTGAAAACCGTGACATAACGTTATCATTACTACATCCTGATCTTCGTGTATTTGAGAGAAAAATGCAGACGGTCCCGCTACAATTCAAACTGCGCCATGTAATAGTATTACACACTGGGGTGTTAGGCTAAATAGAAATATGCTTATTAAAGAGCAAATGGAATCAAGATGTTGAGCCCAACATGGACTTCAGTTTTAAGGATACTGTGGAATCCATCTATATGGCACCCTCTTATAAATAATGTCAGCTATATAACAACTTTTCAAGTTACCTAGATATATTACCGACCAATTCCTTCAGCGATTACTATCTTCAGTGGTGCCAACACTATGCTACTAAAGCCAAACATGGACAACGACAGCACAAGACAAACGTAAACTTGTGACAGCTGAAATGGCGTGCTTATGCAGAATCCTAGGAATATCGCTAAGAGACAGGGTGAGGAATGAGAACATCCGACAAAAAACCGGCACCACCCCAATCTTAGAAGATATCAAGAGACAACAGATCAAATGATTTGTACACATCAGCAGACTACCATCAGACAACATACCACAGCAAGCTATGCTACACAGATATAATGAAGGCAAACCTAGAGGCCGACAACGATGGGCCACTGAAATAAAAGAGGGGACAAATTCTACAATATACTCAGCACACAGGAGGGCCGTCTCCAGAAAACTCTTCTACCGCTGACGCCGAAGGGCAACAAAGGGTTTCAGCGAAAAGTGGTGAGGTTTAATAAGGGGAGGAGATCTTGACCTACCCAGTCCTTCATGATGCATGTACATAATTTTCATAAACCTTTGCTTTTTTTTGTCATCGACTATTCCCTGCTGTATCGTTTTTGACTACTATTCATGTCGGCATATAATTGTGTTGTGTTCTATGACGGAATCTCAACATTATCTTCTCAACATCTGACGTAACTCCAAACAAAGCTTTCATTACTTCAATGGGATATTATAATTCACTCTTGTAGTTCTTATTCTGATCCAGCCATCAGATCAATATCATCAGCGAAGCGTAAAATGAAGACGTATATTGCCGATCGATAGAGATATATTGTAATCATGAAGGATTTATTTTATTATATACTTTATGCATATGTTGGGGAAAAGTACAGCTGACATTATGCTTCTCTTATTGACTCCAGCTTTAAAGAGCTAGCTAATTGTATTATTTGATCATCATCAAGTGCCGTCTCGGCAACGACGTTGGCTGCAACGGACCTCGAACATCATTCTGTCGCTTGATCTGGTGGTGCACTCTGCTCATCTCGGTATGCTTCCTTCCTATGCGTGTCTTACCTTATGCTTGCCACCCTAGACTCTAACCTCAAGTAATGTCTTCAAAAAGGTGTGATGTTTTTAATGTCTAAAATATTTTTATTCCCTTTAATAGTTCTCTTTTTTTTGCATACGAAGTATACCAGAACACCTTTATTCGTTATCTTTCCACGAAGTTCTCCCTATTCTTCTATATGTCCAGATCTCAAATGTGTCAATTCTGTCCTCTAATTGTTTGTTCATTATTCATGTTTCTGAGGCATTAATTAGAATAAATGTATCAATTTTTATTTATTTGATCAAACAGTTTAAGAACCTTTACGTTAGAATATTTAAAACTGAAAGTTAGGTCCAGTTCAGCGTAGAAAAGAACTAATTGCATGAACAATAAGAAAGTGCGTGTGAGAGAGGCGGTGGGGAATGGCGTGGTGGGTAGTGGATATTGTTTCTACAAGAAGCTATCTATTTAACTTTCATGAAATATCACGTGACACAAGCAATGCCCAACAGAACAATCTTCCAGTCTTCATTTCATGGATGTCATGGCACAAACAGACGGTACTTAGAAGTGATTATGTGCTACACAATCACGTTAACACTCAGCTGTCATCAGTGATATGGGTGTCGACAGGTATTTCTTTAAAAAAAAAAAAAACTTTGTATTTTTCTGAACTATTTTGAAGTCATGTTCAGGACCAGAAAAACATAAAACATATTTTTTTTTAAACATAAAGAAATGTCCAAAGTGAAGTTAGCTATGGGTTACATTTTATATCGTGTTTAGGATTGGCAGTGTTGATAACATCTGAAAATCAGACCCAAATAATATTAAAAAAGAATTAGTATAGAAGGTGCATTTAACTGGGTTCCCTTTTAAAAAAGTATTTCCTTCTGATATTTGAATATTTTTTTTTGGGGGGGGGGCGCACACTAAGAATCGGAAGGGGGTGTAACATGTTCCATTTTCCGAAAAAATATTGTGCCATACAACCCCCACCACGTATCTATGCGCCTGATTTCAGCTAATACACAGAAAATACGTTAGGTGTCACAAAATACGGCAATAATTTGGAGGGGGGTGAGTCTAAATGTCTGGCAGTTGTTGACAGGATGGAGAAAGGGGACCGGTTTTGACACAAATTGAATTCAACAATACTGTTTTAAATATTTTGTAAACATCTGGGGGGGGGGGGGGGGCGGGTGTCTCATGTAGTGTGTGTGCTTTTTCTTGTTTAAAAAATATGACAGAATTGAGGAAGGGGGATGGCACACATTTTGGAGCTAATTTATGGACAGATTCTACTTTTGACTATTTCCTTGCAGTTTCCTGTGGAATATTTCATCTCACTAGACCCCCAGTTGATTTAGTATCTTCCTCCAATAATCTTATCCAGGTGTCCCTCTCGTTTCTCCAACTCTTATCATTACCTGTGGGTTCCAGTGCAGAGCCTGTCGGTTATATAGTTTTAATTCGCAGTAACTGTGACAATGATTAATATTTTTCACAAGTGACAGGCTGTCAGCTTATTTTCCCTAGTCGTCTCCTATGACATGCCTGGAAAGAAGACAGTGGCCCTATTATTTGTACCCTGAACAAGAAGTCCAGGCTCACGGATGTGCCACATTGACAACATTTTATTTAGTTATTTTCTAAAATATTGTTATATTTGTTGTAATTATTCCACTCTCATTTTTATTAGTACAATCAATCAAGTGTCATGCCGAATGGCGTAGACGATCATGCTTCTCTACGACTCTGTCTCCTGTGTTGTCAATAAGCTCAGTTGGTGAACGTCTACCATGCCACAATACTAGAAACATGATCGCTTATGCCACTCTGCATGGTACTTGATTGATTGAAATAATTGTTATCTCAAACGGGTTTTGAAAATCATGGGAGCTCACATTTAAGTGAATGCAGATATTATTACATAATAATAATAATATTCGTTACAGTTTGCCCAATAGTGAAATAACACGCAGTCATCAGAAAATAAAACCAGAAGTAATATCAAATCAAACAGTAGTGGCGACTTGTCAATGAAAATATACATGAGTGAGTTTTGTTAGTCGATGAAAGCAATTCTAGGTTGTCAAGTCTGAAATCATCTTCGGATGAGTTATTGGTATTAAAACATGTTCCAATACTAAATAGGAACATGATTAAAAATATGCAATATATGCCCTATGAATGCAATATTATAATATATGATCATATTTCTCTCTAATGTTTAGCCAAGTATCAGTCAGTTCCTCTTTTGCCAAGTTTGGCACATAGGGGGGAAGCCATAGTTATCCATGCCTGTCTGTAAGTTGCCAAGGATTGCAGGTCTTGTGCATTTATGCCTATTGATTTTAATTCATTCATAACAGTTCTTCTGAGCGTTGTTTTTGGTCTTCCCTGTTGTCTTTTTCCCGTCTGGTGTGCACATGAAAGCTTGTCCGATAGCCAAGTATATCCATTTGATACACATATACGATCGAGACAATCAGACTAAAAGTCAATTCAGGCGAAACCTCATGTTTGAATGTTGCAAAAGAATGCGACAGAAAAACTAATTTGGTAGTCTACATTAATTTCTACCAAATTATGTTTTCATAATTTTGTGTCCCATAATAAAATATATTATCTAATTTTCCTAAGTCTGTCAATGTCAGAATGTTTCAGTTTGCGACAATATTGGATACAGAGTGCGAGATCTGTTATAGGATTCTGGAATATATCAGAGTTCTATTAGTAAAACTAAAGGGGCAGTCTATTAATATAAATATCCAAGTTTATACACCAACATCAGAGAGTACAGAAGAGGACATACAACAATTCTACAAAGATTTCAACACAACTATTTAATGGATTTGCTTATGAGAACTGGCATGTTATATGAGCTGTTACGAAACATAATGTAATCTAGGGATAATACAGCAGTAATTTCCTACTGGCTTTCTGCTGGTTGTTAATGATATTCTCCAATAGCCTATGGCTAAATATGGCCTGACCTACAAGGCAGCTGTGGTTTGATTTTAAAGTGGCCTTCTCTTAGATGAATTGCCCTCCCGAAATTAACGAACTCCATCTGTCCAGAATACACAATGAAATCACCTCCAGTCACCATTTTTCAAACCATTATCACACTAACAACCTGGGTCACGTCACAGTCTACATGCACAAATCGCACATAAAAGTTAACACGCTATTGTAGGTAGAACATGAGAATATCCAATATGTCAGCAAAATATATCACAGTGGCACAGGAAACAAAGCTTTAGAATTTTTCTTGCTTAAACACTTGCAAGTTAACAGATCACAAAATTTTCAGTCGTCCACCGCCTTGCTGATCATGTGAAAATTACATAATATAGAGCAGGAAATGAGCAGATTGAATATCAACATACTAGGTCTATGTGAGATGAGATGGCTGGGAGCATAATATCAATATATTAGAATATACTCAGGAGGAGATCAACATAGGGGTGTGGAAGTAATATTGGATAAACAGAGTGCGAGATCTGTTATAGGATTCTGGAACATATCAGACAGGCTTCTATTAGTAAAACTAAAGGGGCAGCTATTAATATAAATATCATCCAAGTTTATGCACCAACATCAGAGAGTACAGAAGAGGACATACAACAATTCTACAAGGATTTGAACACAGCTATTAAACAATCCAAATAACACAAAGTAAATATTGTCATGGGCAATATTAATGCTACAGAAGGAGACAGCCAAGTGACATTACACAACCTTGCCTGGCACCCATTTCTATCTTTTAAAATCTACCTAATATTGTTGTTAACTCTCATTGCAGCCATTTGTTTTCAATACATATTTCTTACTATTGTTAGATCTTTCCCATAAACGTTAAGATTTTCTAAAAGTTTTATAATCTCTGAATGCTCCACCTTGAATAATAATTTCTTCTTCTTTCGTTCACTTGAAACATGTCTATATCTGTAATTCTGTCTCCTTAATAAAACTCACTGTCTTTTGTAGTTCATACAGTGTCCCATAGAGCTTTGATTACAGTGTTGTTTCCTCTGGCCAATATGTCTGCCTCAGCGTTTCATGCTCAGAACACTCTTGAAGTATATGTTTGGCACTCTGTGCTGCCTGTCCACATGTACACATGGCTGTGTTGCCAATCTTGAACTTTGTATACATGTGACTGCGGAGTCGGTTGTGTCCTGTTCTGAGACGTAGAATTATAACTTGTTCTGGTCTGTTCATAATATGATAGTCATCTTGTGTTGGTGTTTGTGGCTTTCTTATTGACTTGATCATCTGTTTTTTCTGATGGTAGGTGATTGGTATATCTGGTTGGTCTTCGACAGCACCTTCCTTAGCCAGTTGGTCTGCTTTTTCATTTCCTGGTATTCCACAGTGAGAGGGTATCCACTGCATGGTTACCCTATACTGGTAAGACAATTCGCTAAGTAGTTTTTTCAAGTCTGTTAGTTTTCCAGACTGGAGAGCTTGAAGCACTGACCTTGCATCTGTCAGGAATACCACAGGCTGTAGGTCAGAGTTGGAGTTCAGCAGTTTTAAATATCTGTAACCACATAAAAGTTATCGCGATTCCAAACAGCCACCGACAATTGTGTAACATTTCCGAAAACTAATTCCACAGCAGAAGAGAAATTGCATAACTGTAAACACAGCATGCCTAAGGTTAATGGATAGGGCCATAGACATACTAGATCTATATCTGTGCTTCATAGATATTACAGCAAAGCATTTGAAAAGTGAAGCATTCAGAGATTTTATAAACTACTAGAAAATCTTGAAGTTGATGGGAAACATCTAAGAATAGTAAGAAATATGTATTGGAAACAAACAGCTGTGATGAGAGTTAACAACACTATAGGCAGGAAGATTTCAAAAGATAGAAATGGGTGTCAGGCAAGGTTGTGTAATGTCACCACATCTTTTCTTCATGTATACAGAATACATTATGCAAACTATAGAAGATATGCCAGGAATAAAAGTGGGAGGATACATTATAAATAACTTGAGATATACTGGCGACACAGTACTGATCGCAGAAAGTGAACAAGAACTAAAAGCCCTGTTGGATAAAGTAGTGAAAACAAAGGCATCAGTTTAAACAAGAAAACAGATATAATGGTTGTCTCGAAGAGACACCACCAAGATGCAACATAATGGCACAAAATTAACACAAGTTGAAAAGGTGAAATATCTTGGCACTCTGTTAACATCAGAAGCCGGTAAATGCTAAAATGAGATAAAGGGCCGAACAGCACTAGTCAAATCAGCATTCCAAAAAATGTGGAAAATCATTTTCCTCAAAAATCGTCTCATTTTCGAGTTGGGTACCATCAAGCCAGTTGGACTTAATTCCGACCACTCTTTCGCTTAGTTCTCTGTCGTATTGGTCTTTGTTGTTTTTATTCATTTTGTGCCGCTATTTACGTCATCGTTATGTTCCTCTCGTTCCACCGGTATAATCGTCTTTGTGTACTTCCTGTTTGTATGCTACCGGTATCTAACTACCATATTTCACTCAGACACGCATTCATTTCTACTTGTGGTTGTTTTATGTTTGTATGTTATGTCCGTATCTTGAAAAAGGCCTATTGGTCCGAAATGTCGACTTTGTCCTGTGTATTGTCAATTGTATAATTATATTCTGTGTTTTGTTGTATGTACCATATTTTTTCATGCCAGCATCCGCTAGTGATAGTGTGTTAATCGTCATTCAGTAGGACTTCATTACCTTCTTCCACGTGAGTATTATTTTCAATTATGTTCTACTAGCAGTACCACCTATTGATTACCAAAAAAATGAGGACTATTTGTGCAGTGGAACACACTAATGCAGACCCAAATTTGAGTGCTGAGATGTTATATCGAACCCATGTGTATTTTTTTATGGATGTGCAGCATGGACTGTAAACAACAAAATTCAAAACCAACTGGAGGCTACAGAGATGTGGTTTCTGAGAAGAATGATGAAATTACCGTAAACTAATGCAGATGTTCTCATTGATGCTGGGGTAAACAGGTCAATCATACCAAACAGTGGTAGACAGTCAAGGTTTCTAGGGCATGTGCTGAGAGCAGCTTGAACATTAATAAAAGTAATATTGCTGGAATTTCCAGTGAGAGCCATTTAATATAGTGAACAGTGAACACTTAATAAAACCAATGGAATTCCCAGTGCAGTGGTTATTAAGTGTTCAAGCTGCGTTCTTCTAGTGGAAAGATCATGGGGAAAAGATACAAGGACGACAAAGAGAGAAGTTGCTAGATGGACTAGTCTAGTATTAATTGTGGCACAGTAGAAGTCCACCCACCAACCGAGCTTATATTATTATATTAAAAATGTATTAATAATTAATAACACAAGAGACAGTAGTCCGTAGAGAGTGAGTCGTGGAGAAACAAAACATTCATTATTATTATCGCCAGGCTACGCCATTCTGCATGGCACTTGATTGATTTTATAACGTTTGGACATTAATAACTCTAAATAATGCGCAATGTTATAAAGAACGCTTAATTATAAGAATAATGGTGAACTTACCGGGAATATATGTGCACTTCAAACGTTCGAATACATAAAATGGCCACCACACAGGACAACACATTACATAATCCAACTTTTCAAAGAGTACAACTGAGTGTTATGAATTTTGTGTGTACTCGGGATATATCCACGTGACAGTGATGTGGGCCAATAAAAATGTGTGTCAAAGGTCACACTGCTGTAAACTGTAGTCTATATAAAATATCTTCAATTTATATAGATAGTAGGCCTATATTTCTAATCCCGATTTTAGGGCATGTGATGAGAAAGGTAACACTTGAATATTTAATAACCATCGAAAAGATAGAAGGGAGAAGAGACAGAGGAAGACAAAGAAAAACATTTCGGCGATCCTGCTGTTTCGTCCACCGTTGTGACTTTGCAGTGTTAGATAACATTATTATTCATTATAGATTTTGGTAATGGGGGGTTAAAATGATTAGAATTAATTTATATATTTTTTTGGGAGGGAGAAGGGTTAGAATCAGTGTTTAGAATTAATAATTAAGTCTCTAATTATGGTGACGTTAATATAGAAAAACGCGCTATTTATAGCACACAGGTGGACGAAACAGCATTTTTACCAAATTTATGGATAGGTTGTCAACTTTGGCAATAAGAAGACAGAATTGAGATGTGGTTTTAGTTTTGAACAATTAGTTTTAAAACCAAATTAGTTTTTCATGAACATTCTTTTGTAGCATGAAGTTTTGCCTGAATTAGGCTTTTGGTGTCATTGTCTCGATAGTAGGCCTATATCATGTTTATCAAATATATATCATAGTAATCATACACTGTCGAGAGACATAGACCCCTATAATCATATATTATAATATTGTATTCATAGGGGCCTTTATTGCAGTTTTAATCAGTCCTAGCTAGTAGTGGAATATGTTTTAATACTAATGACTCAAGTGTGATTTCAGTCTTGACAACCTAGAATTGCTTTCACTCATGTATATTACTATTACTCATGTATATTTTCATTGACAAGTCGCCACTACTGTTTCATGTGATATTACTTCCGGTTTAATTTTCTTGTGTCAACGTGTTATTTCACTATTGGGCAAACTATAACGAATATTATTATTATGTAATAATATCCACATTCACTTAAATTTGAGCTCTCATGATTTTCAGAACCCATTTGAGAGAACAATTATTTCAATCAATCAAGTACCATGCCGAGTGGCGTAAGCGATCATGCTTCTCCACAACTCTTTGTTGTATTGTTAGAATTTGGCCTAAATGTTAATAACCAGTTCAATTAGACTTTTTTTGTGTGCCACAGTGACAACCCAGCCAAAAACTTCTCTTTTTGTCATTCTCGTTTTCTTCTCCCCAGGATCTTTACGATGGTAACTAGGCATAGGCCTAAATAAATGTTCAAGTTTTACTTTTCTTATTGCATGCACTAAAAATATTGAGTCTGCTTCCAATTTTTACTATAATTTGTCATTTTACGCCAGCATCTCTGAGAACATCTGCATTAGTTTACTTGGCTGTCCATGGAATTTTCATCATTCTTCTTAAAAACCACATCTCAGTTGCCTCCAGTTTATCCTTTTGTTTACTGTTTATGCTTCACATCCATAAAGAAGGATTGACTCAGTATAATATCCTAGCATTTGAACTCATGTATTATGCTTTGATATTGCTCCATTGCATAGAATGTTTCTCGTTTTTTTAAATGTTGATTAGGCCTGTGCTATCCTGTTCTTGATCTCATTGGAGCACCTGCCATCTGATGATAAATGGTGCCAAGATACTTTACTTTAACCAATTGATGTTATTTTGCATAATTGACAGTAATAAGCCCTATTGCATTTTGGTGGTGTGTATTTCTTTGAAACAACCATTATGCCTGTGTGTTTTCTGAGCCCAAGAGGGGAGCAAAGAATAACAACACAGTTTACATTCCAAGCATGTTGTCACAGGTGACTAAGGAGGTTATGTGATGGAGTTGGCTGCCTCATCCCATATAGGGTGATCATGACCCAAAGTTGGATGTGTCACGCCAAAAGGCGCAGATATCATAGCATTGCTGTAAACTATGAAAGTACACATTCCGTTGTCTGGACTGCATCCTGCTAATCCGCAGGAGTTTGAGAACCAACGAAGAAGAAGAAACAACCATTAGTAGCTACTTTCATTATCTTTTTGCTTATAGGCCTTGAAGTAGGGCTTGAAGTTCTTTATCACTACTTACAATCATAACTAACCTCCAACTGCTATTCCTGACATGCTTTTTATGTTTCACATAATATCCTCTGTATATAGGGAAGAAAGATCTGTACACAAGTACATTATGTACTTCTATGAGATATGAATATGTAAAAGAATAGGGAGAACATCATGGAAAGAGAAGAAAACAACCAAAGAAGTTCTAACAACACATATTAGGAAGAAAGAATTATTAAAGGAAATAAAGATCAAGTAAATAAAATATTTTTGACATTTAAAAGGCATGACACCTTGTTGAAGACGTTATTTCAGGGTAAAGTTGAAAGGAGGCGAGCAAGAGGTAGACAGAGATGCAAGTGGGAGAGTAAATTGCAATAAGATTAATAAGTCATATAACAAAATACTACTCAAGATGATATGGTTGGTTGTTGGTTGCTGATCCCGCGGTCCATGGGCTCATGCCCTTTGACCCAATGCCATTGTGTGATATATGCATGTGTTTGTGAGTTGTTTTGTTCCATATAATGTATTCCATTTATTTGGTCCTGGAGGGAGGAGCATTTTCCTGATGTCATCCAGCGCTGGACATTCAAAAAAGTGGTGGTCAACAGTTTCATATGGATGAGTGCACAGTCGGCACCCTGGAGTGTGTTGTGGTTGTATTCTGTTCAGGTGATTGTTACGCTGTACATGTTGTGTGCGCAGTCGGAATATGATACTCTGGTCTTTTCTTTCCAGGAGGTTGATATTGTCTTTAGGATTTGGGCTGGTCATATATTTATAGATTTCCCTCCCAATGTTTCCCATGGCCCATCTGTTCATCCAATTTTCTTTGTTCACAGATTTCAGAATCATTTTAACTGTGTGCATTGTTGTTTCTGTATACAGCTGTTCTTGTTGTGCTCCCCTCTTTGCTAGCCTGTCTGCCTTATCATTACCAGGTGTGTTTGAGTGGCCAGGAATCCACTGCATAACAATGTTGACATCATAAGATGTGAGCAGCTGGTTTGCATGGTGGTATATTTCAGCTAGCTCGGGTTTACAATGTCCATCACATTCCAATGCTTGGAGAGCAGACATAGAGTCTGTAAAAATAACAATGTTTTGGACTTTTGATGGGAACGCATCAAATATGGTCTTCAGGTGGTACAAGGCAATTTCTAGTGCTGTTATTTCAGCTTCATAGTTAGAACATATCTCCCCACAGGCATCAAACAACTCATCAGATGTTTTGTCTGGATGTTCTATATAGACACCATAACCTGCTTTGATGATGGCTTTGAAGGCAGACCCATCAGTATAGACATGAATCCATTGTTCTGGGTAGGTGTCTATTGTTTTCTGTGTTGCTTTCATAAGACTTACTGGGTCGGAACGTTTCGTTGCATTATCTCTTAACTGTGTTTTGATTTCCGGCAATTTAAAGGGTATCCTTGTCTGCCCCAAGATGTGCCAGTGAGTCTTTTCAGTAGTTGTAACTGTTTAAGTGCTTTATTTTTGATATTTTTTACATGCTTCTTGAGGGTGAGCTGCCGATCAAGCGTGATTCCAAGATATGTGGGGTGTTCTTCTCTTGGCAATTTCTGTGTATCCAACCATAGACTGATATTTTCTTTGGCTACTTTATGACTCTTGGTAAAGATGGTATAGACAGTTTTCTCACAGTTTATTTTTAGCTTCCATGTTTGACAGTATTCATGTAGTCTTTTTAAATCTCCATTTAGTCTTTTGGCAGCACTTTCAACATTCTCATGGCTCTGCCATATTGTTAAGTCATCAGCATAGAGGGCTTTTTCAGCTTTGATATGTTTGGTAAGGTCATTGATGTAAATGAGAAAGAGGGTGCAGCTTAAAGCAGAACCCTGTGGTAAACCTTCCTCTAGAACTTCTTTAGATGAAATTGCATAATTTATCTGTGTCTGGATTGTTCTGTCAATGAGGAAGTATTTTATCCAGTTGTATAGCTTTCCACTAATTCCCATCTCAATCATCTTCATCAAAAGACCCTTTCTCCATACTCGATCATAAGCCTGTTGTAAGTCAAAGAAGATGGCTACAGTGTGTTTGTTTTCCTGGAATCCATCATGGATTTTCTGTGTCAACCTAAATAGTTGGTCTTCTGTGCAACTGCCTTTTCTGAAGCCAGCCTGTTCATGGCAGAGGATGTTTGAGCTCTCGAGGAACCAGTAAAGTCGTGCGTTAACCATTCTTTCTGCTAATTTCCCAAGACATGATGTTAGGGATATGGGGCGGTAGCTTTTGGGTTCATCTGGAGGTTTGTTACTTTTCAGGATGGGAAAGATGTGAGCATTTCTCCAATGTTTAGGCAGTTTTCCATTTCTCCAGGTCATATTTATTAGTGTAAGGAGTACTTCTTTCCCTGATGTGCTCATGTGTGTTAACATTTCATTATAAATTTTATCTGGTCCAGGAGACTTTTTTGGCTTTAGTTTCTTCAGCCCTTGTAGGAGTTCCTGCATACTGAAGTCATCATCAAATATGATTGAGCCAGGGGTTTGGATTTTTTCTTGCTGCTTCAGTAGGTACAGATGCTTCTTGTCAGCCTCGGACAGCTTCCCTACTCTGTTCACACTGGCAAAAAAGTGGTTAAAGTGTTCTGCCTTTTTCTGATCTGTGGTGATTGTTCTGTTTCCATCTATCACAGGTTTATCGTTTGTTCTTCTTCTTTTCCCAGACAAATTATTGATCAGCCCCCAAGCCTTTCTGCCATTTTTCCTTAGATCTAAATTTGCTCATGTTTTTGCCCATTTATCATGTTTGGCCTTCTTCACTATTAGTTTTACTTTGGCACATGTTTTATTGTACAGGATTTTTGCTTCTTGTGAAGGTGAGATCTCAAGGGCTTCTCTTGCTTTTTTTCTATTGAGGATTCCAGCTTGCATTTCTTTGTTGTAGAATGGTTTGTATGATTTCCTACTGCCCCTTGGGATGCTTTGTGATGCTGAATTGAGGATAGCTTTTGTCACCTCTGCAGTAAATGTTTCTATGTCATTGCTTTTGATTTTACCTAGCAGGAAATCAGATGTTTCTTGGAATAGTTTCCAATCTGCCTTGCCAAAATTCCAGTGAGTTTTCTGTTTGAAATATGCTTTGTTGGTTGTAGTTATGGTGGTGAGGATTGGTCTGTGGTCACTTCCAATGTCATCAAGTATTTCTAGGGAGCAAGCGTCTATTATATCAGATGAACAGATAGTCAAGTCAGGTCAACTGAGAGATAGATGGCTCCTGTGCAAAAGTGTTGGTACAGACTTTGCATCTTGAAGGACAGACAGGTTTGTTGTTTCAAAGAGTTCTTCTATATATCTTCCTGTCTTATTGTGGTTCTGGTAACCCCAATGGGGTGAGTGACCATTAAAGTCACCAGCAAGTATTGTTTTGATAAATTGTGTTGTATGGATTTCCAGTAAATTGCATGTTGTCTGAGGTGGGTTGTATATGTTTTAGATTGTGTATTTTCCTCCAGTGTGCCAGATGGTCACCTTCTGCATGTCTGTGGGATTGGCTGTTAGTTGGGTGACTTGTCCCTGAATGTCATTCCTGATGTAAGTAATTATGCCACGGCAGTTGATACACTTACAGGCATAGCTGGTATATCCTGACAGATATGGATCAGTGTCTTTGTGTAATGTCTCCTGTAAGAGGGCCACATGTATCTTATGAGCATGTAATAAATTAGCGAGTTCTAGTGTTTTGTTTCTTATTCCACAGATGTTCAGTTGTAGAATATTAAGTGAAGACTTTGTTTTATGAAAATCTTGGCTCTGCTGGTTCTCCCTCTGAGGTTTTCTGGTTTTAATGTTTTGGTGCTTGTGCAGGTGTTGTTGCTGTATTGTGCATGTCTGTGTTTGTGCTGATGTTTTGGATGCGTTCCAGTAGTTAATTTCTCAGACAGAGCAGCCTGGTTACCCACTGCCTGCCGCAGACCTTGATAACCAAGGCGACGTCCTATCTCATTTGTAATTAGTATGTTTTGTACTGGCATTATATTGCTGGGGAGTCTGTGGATTTTCATCCCACCCTGGGCCAGAGCCAGAGAAAAACTATCACACTACTAGGAAGGAAGGTTTCAACCTATGAACTGCTCCGAGCCTCTGCAGCCAAGATAGGGTTCACTGTGCTCATTCCCTGCCACCAATTGACTACTGGTTATGCCGAACTTCTCTATTGCTCCAGGCATGCAACCAAATGTACAAGTCAAAAGGATCGTCACGTCCTGAGTCAGTGTGCCTCTATGATGGACCTCAGCCATAGGAAAAACAGTGCTGTCAGTTTCCTCCTACCCACTGCTGCGCAGCAAATCTCTAGCTCTCTCCCAACCACAGAGGGTGCATACATAAACAAATATATAAAAAGAATACAACATGGCATAAAATACATTGTAACAAAAAATTAAAAGTATGAGAGGCATAATTGTATAGATGACATGCCATGAAGCTTCTATAATAGATAACCTCAATATAACGGCATGTCTTCTGTTGCATGGGTGGTTTGTCTAATTGGCCATTAGTGAGACCCACAGACGCAAACCATGCGTGCTCAAGATGATATAAATAACCCAAATATCGGAGGATGCCCGACAAAAAGGAAGTGCCGCAGTAACCATACAAATAGAGGTAAGTGCAAATAAAGTAAATAGGTTACTAGAAAACTATCAATATAAAACAAGAAAATAACAATAAAAAAAGAAGAAATACAATTGTCAACGTGTCGGTCCAATTGGGACCTTTATCAAGACAACAAAAACAGTTAAGAACAAAAAACCATAACGAATATAAACAAAATGGATTTCTCCCACCAGGAAATCAACACCAAAAATTGTTATTTTCTATATTTTATTATTTTATATTGATAGTTTTCTAGTAACCTATTTACTTTATTTGCATTTGCCACTACTAAAGATGATACATGTTGAATGTATTAAGAATTAAAAACAAGTTAGACACTGAGGTCGGTGAAGAACAATTCGGTTTAATGAAAATCTAAGGAATAAAATAAGCTATATTTAATATCCAACTATTGATAAATAAACATATAAAGTCCAAAAAGGTATCTATATTTGCTTCATAGACTACATCATTGCCTTTGATAGAATCCAACATGAAAAATTAATCAAATACCTTCAAGAAATAGGCATAGATTGAAAAGACATTAGACTGCATATAAATATATATTAGGAACAGAATGCATCAATAAGGTGTGAAAACAGCCACTCACCATACATAGAAAGAAGAAGAGGGGTAAGACTAGGATGTATTTTATCATCCAGCCTATTTAATATCTACACAGAGAATATCTTTAAAAATATAGAAGAAATGCCAGGACTCAAGATCAATGGGAAAATAATAAAGAACCTTAGATATGCAGATGACACTGTTCTTTTGGCAGAAAGTGAACATGAACTACAAAGACTAATAGATCAAGTCAATAAATCAAGTAATCTTCTTTTTCTTCTGTGTTCGTTCTCAAACTCCTGCAGATTAGCAGGATGTAGCCCGGAGAACGGAATGCGTTGTGTCATGGTTTACAGCATTGCTGCAATATCTGCGCCTTTTGGCCTGACACATCCGACCTCAGTATGGCTTTGGGTCACTGACCCTATATGAGATGGGACAGCCAACTCCATCCCATAACCTACTTAGTCGCCTTTTACGACATGCATGGAAGGTAAACAGTGTTGATATTCTTTGCTCCCCTTTCGGGTCCCGGAAACACACAGACGAAATCAAGTAATGAATATGGACTAGATATAAATATATTAAAAAAAACAACCATGATAATCAGCAAAGACACAGAAGAACAAGAGGTAAACATAAACATACATGGAGAGAAACTACAACAAGTAAAACATTATCAATAACGTGGACACATATTCACAAATGATGGCAGATGTGAAACAGAAGTTAAAAGGAGAATAGGAATGGCTAAAAGTACCTTCAATGGCATGAGGAAAATATTAATATCTAACCAAATTACAAACAAGTTAAAAATGAGAATTATAAAATGTTGCATCTATTCCATATTAAACATATAGAAAGAATGCCAGGACTTATGCTCAATGGAAAAATACTAAACAACCTGAGATATCTACATGACACATTTTAGCAGAAAGTGAACATGAGCTACAAAAACCAATAGATCAAGTAAAGAATATGGACTGGATATAAATATATTTATTTTTAAACCACAATTAAAACCCCAAAAAACTATGATAATCAGCAAAGTCACAAAAGAACAGGTGCTAAATATAAAAATACATGGAGTGAAACTACAAAAAGTAGAACACTATCAATATCTTTGATACATAATCACAAATGAGGACAGATATGAAGCAAAAGGAAGAATAGGAACGGCTAAAAGTACTTTCAATGACATGAGGAAAATATTAACATTTAAACAAATTTCAAACAAGTTTTAAAATGAGAATTATAAAATGCAACATCTATTCTATATTAATATATGTCTCAGAAACATGGACAGAAAACAAATACTGTAATTAGAAGACAGAATATATGCATTTGAAATGTGGATATATTAAAATATATGACACCTTGTTGAAAACCTTACTTGAGGGTAAAGTCGAAGGGAAGCGAGCAAGATGTAGACAGAGATGCAAGTGGGAGAGCAACATCACAAGATGGATGTAACAGTGTGAGCCCCATTGTTCCATGACAAGCATACCTTTTGTGGAGATGTTTGAGTAAGAACGACGGCCCCAGTCTATATACGCGGTTTCGTAGGTACACTCCTGAAAGAAAGCAATTAAGCGTCAAAGCCTCTCTTTGAGAATACTTCCCAGAAGCAGTTGCGTAACCGGTAGGAGAAACATAGTTTCTATACCTGAGGTATGAATGGAAACTGTGGCAAGTAGAAACTGAGTGATACGATTCCTAACAAGTAGAAAGATCTTATCTACACATGGCGTTTCATATAAGAATGTCCCGTCCAGCTAGAATCAGGTGGTATAATTTAGAAGGCCGGACTAAAATCATACGATACGAACATTAGAAGAAATTACTAGGGGAACTGTACCTAAAGTTTCAATTGATCTAGGCGGTGGTCTCACGGAAGATATAAGCCAGGAGACAATTAACAGGTCGAAATCGAGAAACTGTTAATTGAGCCCTGGAGTAGCGATGGCCAGGTTTTTCCAAAGGTAGCAGTTGGGATAACGAATGAATGTGAATATCTCTGAGTTAAGTGTAACAATTAATTAGAGGGTCAAGATATTATTGGCTTAGAAGGGTGGCAAGTATGACTGGAAAGACGTTAGAATGTCTAAAATAAACTGAAAGGAAAGATTGGTCAGTTCTGTTGTTTTATGATATAAGTGTATAACGGCTACATAGAATTGGAGTTTGATGAATTTGAAAATGAGTGACACTGAAACCTGGGGATTTCACGACAGAACAGGAGGGGAGTTCCCAGAGTTGATCGACAGCGTAGAACATGTATCCAGGATCGTAGCAGATATGCTGACGTGACCAACTGTTTCGACTCAACAACAAAAAAAGACAGGTGGGGGATATTCTAAGATAAAATAGGAGGTGATGCATTGATTTGGGATTCGATTAGAGATCGCCAGTGGAGTAGGAGATCACTCCCGAGTATGACATTTTCGGTCCTGTGCTGTCGGTGAGAATCTTCGGTAGCTCATCCTGGTGGGGAGAGGATCATTGAGTGCTTGGCTGGCTGAGATTGAGTTCTTAGCTGCCGACTGAGGTAGATATTTCGTCTTGGCTTGCTCACTGTTAGAGCAAGAAGGGATTCCTTGGACTAGACTATAAGAGTAGCATTCACCTCTGGTAGTGAACTGAGGAATTGGATCTTATAGGGAAGTAATTAGTTCAAGAGTGATACTGGACTTGTTTGTTTAATATGTGTAGTTGAAGATCATATTGTTGATGCTTACAAGATGACATTGATGTTTATTTGAAATGTATATTGATGCCAAATTGAATTTTACCCAGATGTTCATATGAAGATTATATCCATGCATAATTTGATAATTATATGACTTAGTGCTTGTACTTTGATGGATGTTGTAACCAACTAGTAGTTTATTCACTCATCGTATCGGCATTAGTAATCACACTTGAGATAGTGTAATAACCTAGAATCAAGTTAGTATGCATCCCTCTCTTTGCCGTACAACGGAAAACTCTTGTTTCTGGCAAGAAATCTTGCAGTGCACTCACAAATATGTTATTATCCTGCCATAACTAAATGGACATAGTAATCTGGTCATTGCACCAGAGAACGGATCATCATTGTTCGGACCTGATCAGATATAATTTCATTGTTGGTGATTATATCATCACAAGCCATTACCGTCACACTATTGTGACGATACTAATCTCACAATCGAGTTCCGTCACATGGACAGGTTACAGTCTAGCAGAGTGCACCACCAAAACAAGAGACAGGGGATAGTTGGAGGTCTGTTGCAGCCAACCTTTTTTGCGGAGACGGAACTTGATGATGATTATATATTGATTCCCAATCGGAAGTCAGGTCATACTTTTCTCATCTTCTACTACTAGCCTCTGTCTTTATAATTCTTGTTGTTGCAGAAGAATTAATATTGATATAGGGCATGGTGCAGCTTCTGAAACGATTGAGCAAACCGATGAGGGTTAGAGGATTCCTTGTATGAAATAGAGCTCTGGAAGTTCCTTCTCCCTCCCCCTTTGAGTCATATGCAGTGCAGGATTTACCTATACGCCACACAAGCTATAGCCTATGGCCCCCACTTTCCTGATCAATTGTCATATATCCTTAAATATATTGCAGTAGTATTTGTCCCAGTGCCGCACGTCCGCAAAGCTTAAGACCTTATCAAGTCTAAATCCGGCCCTGGTCATATGTTATGAAATATGAACATCGGTCATGTGTTGTCGAAGCCCGAAAGGGGAGTAAATAAAATGGACACTGTTACCTACCATGCACGTCGTAAGAGGCGACTAAGGAGGCTTTGAGGTGGTATTGACTGTCCCATTCAATGAAAAATCAAAATTATCCAGAAACTATGCTGAAATCGAATGTGTCAGACCGAAATCTTCAGATATTGCAGTAAAGCTGTAAACTGTGACATAACATTCCGTTCTCTGGACTACATCTTGATAATCTGCAGGGATTTAAGAATGAACGTAGAAAAAGAAGAATAGTTGTAGACCGACATCATTGCAGTCCGGGCATACCCATATATGCTGTATATCCCGAGCAAACATCGTAATGCATGCATGCTAATTGTTCCTGTAACTTGCTATTTGAAAACGTTCCTAATTCTACCACGTAAGTGTCCAACTGTACTTTAATATCAAATTCTCATTCTTGGTGTCTCATCAACCCAAGTGTCCACACCCAGCAGGCCCATGTGAAGTAATTTATGTATGACGCCGTTATCATTGTCAACTCCCACGTCCATTGATGCCTTGAATGAAAACCTGTCTACTCCCTCATCACCGCGAACTGCTGCATGTCCCGGGCAGTAAATCCATGTCATGCCACACAAGAAGGAGCTATATATATACCAGTCACTCACGTCGACATGTGCCATTTTATATCTTTCAAAGTATGGACTACCAGGACTAGTCTTCTGACACAATATCTACATAGTAAATAAAGTTCCAGAGAGCCACTTGAGGACGTTGGTAACTAACTCTATTTCTATTCGCATACTTATTAATTGTGGTTGTCCTGTATGCCCAATGTGTTCAACAATGACTCCCACTTTTACTATCAGCCATACTCCTCGCCCTGACGCAAGGACCCATAAGCGCACACATTTAAATCACCCATCGTCATCTCCAGAGTGATCAGCAATCAATAATGTGAGATTTCGAGGTTTGCTTTACTGTTGCCCCAATATATGCACCTCCTGACAAGGTTTATTATTACATCGTGAATTCCCGCCATCATCCATCAAGCGCTATTCTTATCCTGTAGATATGATCGAGAATATGACTGCAAAGACTTTATTGTTTGCAACCAACTCATACCGTGACGTAGTAAATCATGTAGATTGTCATTGTGGTTAGATCAACCACGGGCGTCTGTTTTGTAAAACAATAATGAGTATGACTTCAAGGTAGGGTCGCTTGTTCAGCGGGATAGTAACTTCGACATTTGCCATACTACCAGAATCCCAATTGATGTATTTTTAAGAATGTATATATTGTCATGTATGTTAAATTAAAAAAAGCAGGGTAATGAAGTTTTGCAAATCTCTGGAAACATTTTAAAAATACACATATCGACCAAATGACTTTTTTGATCAATATATTGAAAACGTACTTAAGTTTTACTTGCGTTTCCATGATAAGAAAAACATTGGAAGTTTCATCCAAACTTCTTGTTAAACCCTGTGTATTCAATTTCCGTGGTGACCCCCCCCCCCCCCCAGTAAATCGGGACATTACCTTTAGCACCAGGAACCTAGCCAAATGGCGAGTAAATGGCCTACCAAAATGGCCTCCCAAAAAAAACATCCCGTAGCAATTTTCCACATATATGTGTGCAATTGGTTGTTCCATCCCATATAGGGTCAAAGTGAAGCCACACAGAAGTCGGATATATAAGGCCGAAAGGTGTAGATATAGCAGCAATGCTGTAATACATGGCACAACGCATTCCGTTCTCCAACCTATATCATGCTAATCTGTATGAGTTTCAGAAAAAAACACAGAAGACGGAGGCTGCCAGGCAAGCACTTGTGCTAACGAGAGCACCAGGGTGAGATCGCATGCATTAGATGCAAATCTTGCTGTGCATACCAGCATGCTCCGGACACTAGATCCAATCCATGTGATGTTTTGTAGTTTGGGCGGAGATATTATCCAAATGTATGGTACGTGCCATTTTAAATATATGTAATTAAATAGACCTGCAGGGGTGCAAAGGGTCTCGCATTGCTCTCGTGCGGACCCAGGGTTAGCAGATAACCAAGATCCTAAAAGTACCTCGTCGTGTTGCACCCTGGAAACAGAAATACAGCTGATCTTGCTGTATTCCAGGATAACAGTTTTAGGCTCGTGTCCGTGGATGCTGTAGATGGAATGAGAATTGTCTGCAGAGAGACAGGAAATATCTCCGAAATCTCTACGCCATTGCATCCAACATGACTGTCGGCACACAATGATGCAAGGTATCTGTGCATTCCGACTTGGCCGGCTTAAAAAGAAGAAACATTTGTGGGGCGACCAATGCCAATGTCCCTAACATACGATGATCTTACGAGTACATAACGAATCAGGAAAAGGAAACACGCTAGAGGGAAGAGTATTGTGTAAATCAATTCAGTGACAATGAAGTTACAATAGGCCAGCACGAGACCGACTGGCCGAAGTGCTGTTCATGCTCGAGAACACAGATGCCCACATATCCCATCACAGTTGACCCCATTCAAAGTAGGAGTGTGGACTTAAGTATTAGATACACCAACTTGAAAATGCAATCTTGGGTATGGAAAAAAGCTTTGAGTACATCTTCCCATTGCACACAGAACAAGCATTGAACACATGTCGAGGAGTGAATTGATATGTCTGACAGTGTTGATACTCGAACTCTGCACCCTGCGGTCAACGTAGAGTGGGGGGGGGGGGCGCAAGACTCTATCGACACTGAAAACCAAGCCCAAAACGACTTTCGGCCGCTGCCCAACACGGCTCGTACAGAGAGAATTGGATTCAGTACCCAAGGACCCACTGCGCAGCTCCTCATCTGAGATTCGTATTTTACCTACTCCTTTGAGTAATATAGGTTCTTCTGTATTTCTGCCTGGTGATGGATTGGAAGACCATGGCAAGTGGACGTGGCGTAAGTGAGAAATACACAGGTCAAACCCCCGACGTGGTTGGCAAAGCATCACCTCATCTAGGAAGGTGTATCAACCCCGAGTCTAATTTGACCGTCGCCGTTATCCAACATACGGAAGAAATTAGGTCTGGGACCTAGGGAAACCAAAAAAAGGGGGGGGGGGTAATGGGATGGTCTTCTTACACGAGTAGCAACTTTCTGGCTGAGAAGTGCCTCGTCAGGAGATAGACAAACAATGGGTGACCCAGGCAAATTATCAGCTCGTCTCGTGACATATCCCCCCTCAGAGTATAAGGCTCATTCAATAGGCATTGTACTAAGCTGAAAGATGAAGCCTTCTGGGTATGAAGGAAAGCTCGGAGCAATTCCTGGGGTTCGAGAAGAAGAGGAAGAAGAATAAGCCTAAAATTTTATCCTGGAAAAAAGTGGGCGACAAAAAGGACAAGCTGTAGTGCTTGTAATTCTTAGGGGATCCAAATAAACAGAGAAACACACCAGATACGTAACAGAAACAACGAAATGTAGAGAAAATATAAAAAAAATTTAAAAACCAGACAATTCTCCTTATGCAGATTTCAAGCTGTTCTTGCATGTAGAATTTCTAGATGATGCTATTGATGGTTGAAGCAAACCTTTATAAACGTTCTAGGGAATTTTTTTTTGGCAGGACACATAGATCTAGGCTGTATGTAGTTGCATGCTTTAATATCACTAGAGTGAATCTTACAGTGTTCACTTAAGTAATTAGGCCTTTCAATGTGCAGGGAACAATATCCAGTTACAAATAAATATAGGCCTATGCCTACTTCTGTTGCTTTTATGTCGCTCCCGGTACTTGTGAAATTTTTGTTTAATTTTTTTCACATAGGCCCTAGTTGTTGTTCAAATTGATCATTTCTCGTTGTTTTTAAAAAAAAAAATAGCGCAAGCCATATATCTCAATATCTTTCAATTTTCCCCATTATCAAGTATTTAAACATTTATGGAACACACCAACATTTACTTAATGTATGTAGAAGTCTCTATAATAATAGCAGCGTCACTGTAAGAACAGAAGCGGGCTACACATAAGGCTTTGTGATTTGTACAGGAGTAAAACAAGGATGTGTATTGTCACCACTACTTTTTATTACATACATGGACCATATAAACAAAACAGCAAACTCAAATGAAACAAATGCCGTCGAAGACGGGTGTGTCAGGTCATTGGCGCAAATAAAACGGCGACACAACGCATTTCCACCTCCATCCCACTGGAGATCTGGTAGGACGATGGTCCTGCTACAAGGGAGATCTGGAGTTTTATAATGGACGCTGAAGAAGATGAAAAATGAAACAAATGAACTGATTTTTGCAGATGACCAGGTTTTATTTCACAACAGCATAAAAAATCTTTAAGACCACCTAAACATAATAGACACAACAGGCTAGCTATTTGGAATGAAAATCAACATAGACATAACAGAAGTAATGAATATTGCAAGAGAAAAGGAGAACATCAACATCCAAACAACTAAAACAAGTAGATGAATTCAAATATCTTGGCAGCACATTGAGATATGACAACAAACGAGAAGCAGAAATAGATGCAAGATGTAATAGACCTGTCAGGTCATTGGTCAATTAACACCTTTACTAAGAAAGAAAGATATTACACTAGAAACAAATAAAGCGCTATTCAACATCATTTTTCTCCAACGTTGCGTTATCAGTGTCAAACTTGGACATTGAATTCTAGAACAATTCATAAGATTAACACCACTGAAATGAAATGTGTAAGACGTATGATTGGAGTTAGCTTGAGAGACAAAATCAGAAACTAAGAAAACATTAGGGATCACGTCAACATTAGAATATATTCAGAAACAAGTTAATTAATTAAAGTACCATTTAATTAAATGGTTCGGCCACATAACCAGGCAGAAAGAGCAGAGCATTATCTAAGAAACCCTTAACAACCGATACGAAAACATTAGACCTATTGGACGCTCTCGTAAAAGGTGGATATATAGTATATTAGAGAAACTCGGAAATATAACAGCAGAAGGGGTAAACAGAAGGGGAAAAGACAGTACAATCACTCTCCTCTCAATACCGAAAAGTATACGAGGACAGAGAGAAGAAAAAAGAAGAACAAGTATTTACAGTGGTATTTATTACGGACTATTTCCGCTTTTACTACCCATAGGCCTATTAAAATCTAGAATAATTGAGCCACTGCATTCATGTGGATGAAATCGCAAGACTATTACCATGCGTGTATATTAAATGACTCACTGAATATGATTCAGAAAGTGATAACAGGTGATGTACGTAGGGAATGGTGGTGCTGCAATAGTTGAATGGTTTCAAAATGTAGTTAACTATTGCCTGGTAAAGCCCGATGGAAGCTTAATTTCTCTAGTATTCAGTTTGACATTTCAGTTTTCTAAAACATTTTTGTTTTGCCATTACTTCTTCATCCAAAGATCAAGATGGAAATTAAAAAAAAAAAATAATATCTACAATGTTTATACCAACACTGTGCTACCTATATCAAACATGGTCTTTAACAGCTTCGCAGCAAAGAAAAATCGTCACATGTGAAATGAAGTGTCTGAGGAAAGCTGCAATGGTCACCAAACTAGATAAAATAAGAAATGAAGACATTAGGAAAAGAGTTGGTATAATATCAATTATCGAACATATTGAGAGACAGCAAGTAAAATGGTTCGGTCACCTTATGAGAATGAAGCCAAACCAAATCCAATAAGAGCATATAATACAAGACTATCCGGGCGTAAAGCCAAATGTAGACCAAGAAAACGGTGGATAAAAACATTAAGATAACCTTGAACAAACATGGACTAAATGCAACCTCGGCGACACATCTGGCCTTGAAACGACAGCTTAAGATACCACCCCTACGCTTAACGGCAAGTGTGAATACGATGAACAATCATTCACCTGGGGATAGACAATAGACAAAAAACATTTTTGTTGTTGACGAACTTGAAGCGTGGAAAAACACATATAAAAAAATAATCAATAGAAAGCACCAGATATTTTAGAACATTAAACTAGTGTGTCGGTATTGTTTCATCAATTTGAATTTGGGTACCTTGTGACGTGAGAAAAAAATCCGATTTAGAAAAAAACCAAAAAAATATGGCAACCCTTTTGGAAGATAACATTTAGAAACCTTCACCTTAAAAATTGAAATCAAGTCAGCAATGCAGTGCTATAGGGTAAACGATCTGTCACAACATTTAACAGTTCGACACGGAAATTATGACACCAGTTCTGTGACCTGCGGTATGTTTACTGTCAGATTACAAGTTGCGTTTGTGAGAAATATTTCAAGAGCGGAATTATTTACAAGATGCGCCGAAATTGCACATAATTGATATAAACTATTACCTTTATTTAATCATATTTTTAATTGGCCCAGCCAGAGTTCAAGAAAAAGTTTTTGAGTAAATTAAAATAAGACAAAGTTGTTAGTTGATACCGATACTGGATACCGTTTGTAATTTATTCTAATTGTGGTTATCAATTGTAGTTGTTGTAACTTGGAATAGGGCCTACGTCTACCTAAACCGATGCAGCTATCTTGTAGAATATCATATTCTTCTTAACCAGGCAAGGAGCTTGAAGTGACTGTTGTTCATTATCCAATACCTCAGTTGTTACTGTTATTAAAAAACAAACAGTAAGTTCCTGCAAGTGTACAATCATGATTCACATTTGTTCTTTTCCCATAGTGATTTCTTTAGTCATGCGTTTCGTTTTAGATATCACTAGCCAATGTCGCCCGTGTGTTGCCTGGACCCGAAAGGGGAGCAAAGAATAGCAACACTGTTTACCTTCCACACATGTTGTAAAAGGCGACTAAAGAGGTTATGGAATGGAGTTGGATGTCCCATTAGTGACCCAAAGCCATGCTGAAGTCGGATGTATCAGGCTGAAAGGCGCAGATATCGCAGCAATGCTGTAAACCATAACAACTAATTCCGTTCTCCGGACTACATCCTGCTAATCTGCAGGAGTTTGAGAATGAACGCAGAAGAAGACTAGCCTATGTATTTATCTCCAAAAAGATTTTGACAAGGTCTGGAAAGATGGAGTGATAGTAAAGCTGCAAAAAAAATAATTTTAGGGTAACATGAGTAAGTAAGTAGATATGATCCTTCCTGCACAATCCAAAAGCAATAGTCAATATGGAAAGTCACAACAGCAAAAAAGTTCTCCTTAAACATGGAGTTCCTCAAGGCTCGCTACTGTATCCAACTGTTTCTTGTGTTCATAAACAATCTAATCTGTGAATTGCTACAAGGTGTAAGGGCTGCCATGTATGCTGATGATTGTGGTATGGAAAAACACATCTAAAGATATCGCCAACAAGAAAATACAAAAACAGAACACAACATAACAGCATGGGCAGAGAAATGGATTGTAAAGATCAATGATAAAAAGTCCTCAACATCACTCTTCACGCTTTCAGATAAGGACAAAACAGGAGGGATAAAACTTGGAAACTGTATGTATCCAAATTGAAGAGGAGCTGGTGTACATGGGCATCATACTAGATAAGAGACTGATATGGAGGCCTCACATTGAGATAATGTAGACAAAGGAAAACAAGAAATTTGCCAAACTGAGGAAATTGGCAGGAACAACCTGGGGATGGGTGCCCAATGAGGTAATCTTAAAGAAGGTATATACAGGTGCAATTAGACCAGTACAGGAATACGGATCAACATCATGGACTTCAGCAGTCAATTTCCATCTACAAGCTCTGGATAATGTACACAATCAAGAACATTGCCTTATCACAGGTGTCATGAAGAACTCTCCTATAAATGAAATGGATAAAATTACAGGCTTCACCCATGATCGATGCAAAAAAAATTACAAGTGTCATGAGTAGCATTAAGATTAGAGAAGCAGAAGTTAATCCCTTCACACATTTAGTACATAATTAATTAACAGAACAGAGGCACAGATAAAGTCATAAAAACTAGGATTTAAAAATCATTAGCATTTGCTATAAACAAAAGTTTGACACTAGTAAATGAAAACAATACATAGAGATGTAACTACATCCTGCTAATTTGTAGTCCATTTGTATATGAGTCCTAGACTTTGCTGATGAACCAGTACAACATTACAAAACTGCAGAATTTTCTAAGTACGTGTTTGCATAGAATTCTTTGGTAAAACATAAAATTTGCTGCAGTGTTTCCAGGGTCTGAAAGGGGAGAAAAGAATAGCACTGCGTCTTAACATGCATGTCATAAGGAAGCATCTCTGGAGTTGTAAGGTAAAGCTTGCTGTCCCATCCCATGGATAGTCAAAGTGACTGAAAAGTTATGTTAAAGTTGGATATAATCAGAGAAGTGCAAATCTCACAGTCCATCTGTAAACAATGACGCAACAATTTTATTTCTCCAGACCACATCATGCTAACAAGCAGGAGTTTGAGAAAGAGAACAGAACAAGAAACATAAAATTCCAAGAGAAAGGAGTGATAGATTGGGCATAGACCATGAAAACTCTGATCAGCACAGTGTAATCTCATCATCATCAGAATGATTGTAGTGAGATCCCAATGTAAAAGCATTTTTTAAAAATCCCCAAAGGTTTTTTGCTCTAAACCTTTAATTAAAAACATCTTCTACAACAGTATTATCTGTGCTGCCGAAGACGGATGTGTCGGGCCATAGGCGCAAATAAAACGGCGACACAACGCATTTCCTTTCTCTGGACTACATCCTGCTGGAAATCTAGTAGGACCATGGTCCTGCTACAAGGGAGATCCAGCGGGAGTTTGAGAATGAGCTGAAGAATGAGTGGGAGCTGAAGAAGAAGTATTATCTATCTTGAACATTTTTTTCTAAAGCAATTATTAAACACGAGAAACCCAAATACATCTCTGTTGACTGTCTAACTGTTCTTGGCATACCAGTGTGTACTTGCAGAGGTATAAGGAAGTAAAAAAACATGCAGCGAAAAGTGACATTAACAGGTCAGTAGGCTTTCTGATGCTGACAGCAAATTATAGAAAAAAATTACAGAAACATCACATATTTAAGACTTTTTGCATGATCTTTTATTATAATGTTGATAGGGGAAAATAATGATGATGTAATGTGTTTAGCTATGAGCAGGCAGCTCTTGATATTTTTGTGTGGACTTTTTGACAACCTTTCTGACAAAAACATGAGTAACCTAGGAGATAAATTACATCTCCTAGAATTACATCTCCCTCACATAAAGTTTGCTGTCTCAAAGGAATGGTTATGTTGGTGGGGGTAGGGGAGGTTTATAGAAGCATGTTTAGTCCCAGATGAGAGGCATTTCAGTATGACATTATCCCATATAGTAATAACAACACTAAAGTAACTCTTTTAAGATCATGTGTTTTCCCAGTGGCAGCATATGGATGCAAGACTTGGACTTTAAATAAGACAATATGCAAAAGAAGAATTTTATTTGAAAGGAAATGCCACAGAAAGATCATACAAATATCATGGACAGAGAATAAGAAGAACATTGTTGTTTTTAAATTACCTACTGCAACTGAATGAAGGGTGGCTTCTAAATACCATCATAAGAAGGAAGCTACAGTATTTGGACAATTAAAGCGAGATGATTGTATCCAAAGGCTATTTCTAGAGGGCAGAGTGCCAGGAAAGAGAAGAAGACGATGGACCAGCGACATCGAAGAATGTAAGCACATGTCTCTGGCCAATGCAGACCTGCTTAACCGGAACAGAGAGGCGTTCAGAGTATCCACGACGAAGACAACGTTCTGGAAAGAATATGTCACTTGATATATATATATTATCCCTATATCATCCCATCTTGCCAGGAGTGCAGCTTTTACATCTGGGCCAACCAATTCATCATTCTTCAGATCTATTGACACATCTGCAGTGATGGCACACCTAACATTACCGATCACCTAGAAATCTGCTACAAATGTGCAATGTTCACTGTCCTACATCTCTTCATTATGCATTGGGGATATTAGATAGAAGATAAAAATAAGAAATGAGACAAGACGTGACAATGAAGGATTTTTTTTCACTTGTGACAGGTCAGCTTCCCCCAATTTTCCTTAGTCACCTTCTACAACTTGCTAAAAAGAAGATGTGCCCATGTGTAACAGGGGCCTGAAATGGGAACACAGAATAGCAACACTGTTTTACCTTCAATACATGTCATAGGAGTTCATTAAGGAGGTTATGGGTGGAGTTGGCTGCCACATCCCATATAGGGTCAAAGTGATCCTATGTGTGAAACTGAAAGGAGGAGATATTGCAGCAAAGCTGTAAACTATGACACAACTCATTGTGTTTTCCAGATGACATCCTGCTAATGTGCAGTAATTTTAGAACAAATGCAAAAGAAATAGACAGTGGCCCTATTCTTTGCTCTGGTTTCCAAATGGGCAAAATAGACATCAGTCCATATCAAAAGGTGAAGCATGCAAGGAACATGACATTATATCCAGTGCACTCCAAATTCCAAAGGACAGAAATAACAATATGTCAATGTTTAAATAGAGTGATTTTCAGCATAACAGAATAAAAACTATAAATCCATATAGAGTTGAATCCAATATAACAACTTGGTCTGGGCCAACAAAATATGTACTGTTGGACCGACAACATATGTACTGTTGGACCGACAAAATATGTACCGTTTTGTAATAACAGAGATTCTTATACAGTGCAAACAATATATTTAAATAAATTTGTGGAAATTTTGAAAAGCGTTGCTAAATTGGGAATTTTGTTATAAAATAACGCGCTATAGAGTGATTCCAATGAATGAAGATGTTGATTATTACTTTGTATAACATATTTTCAGCATGTTAAATTAGGAGTAATTTTCAGATTTTAGGACCTATCCTAATTGAAAACAAATTAATTTTTCTGTTGTTCTCAAATTATTGCTAGTAAGCAGGATGTAGTCCAGAGAATCAAATGTTATTTCATAGTTTATAGCTTGGTTGCAATATCTGCAACCTTTGACCTGAGACATCTCTTAATATTCTTGTAAAACCTCTTCTGAGCATTTTTAATAGTATGCATTGAGCATATCTCCATATTTTTCCACAAGTTGATTTTGGCAGTTTTAATCATAAGAACCAAATTATTATATTTCTGCCCACATAAATGAAATAGTGTACAGCTAGAATGTCCAAAACTGTTCATAGAGAGAAGACATTTTTTATTAGACCCACCAACAATCAATAATAATCTTACAACTCCTCACAATAGTTACAAAATTACTTTCAGATCTTGACATTGGCTTTTGAAATGCTTCAAGTTCAGCAGCTATAGATAATAAAAAAATAACCCTGTATAAACTAAACTCACATGACAGTTTGAGTGTTGGATAATTGGAGCAATGCTTGCTGATTACATACTGTAAGATGTCATTGATTAGTTGCAACCTTTGGTAAAAGTCACAAGTAAATTCAAGTAGGAAACGAGAGGATAAATTAAAATTCTTAAGACCATAAAAGTCACATGAAGTATTACTGTGCAGGTTGCAACCTCATTGATTTTTTGAAGAAATATATAGAATGTAGTAAAATGAAAACAAATCTGCTATTTTCTGCCCCTTGAAGCACTTACGTAATTATCTTTATTGTACAGAACTTCACCTGGAACTATTAAATGTCATCCATACTTGACTTTTGTTAAATGATCTCTGTAGCAGATTCAGTCTTTAGTTCTGCTTATTATTTCATGTTTTCCTTTTGCATGCGTTGTCCAGATCTTTTCATCTATTCTCATGACTTTTTCCTCATCACGATATCTCTATTTTAGATTTGCTTTGAAAATAATTATGGTCCAATCCTAGTAGTAGGGTATTTCACACTTTTTAAGAATTCAGTACTGATCCATATTTTTAAAATTAATTTCTGCCGCTGTATTCCAAGTTACACAATGGCTGCCGTAATTAGACTCCAATCGAAAATATCATTATTACCTTTTCAATTAGTGTTCCCAGAAGCAGAGACGGACACAGGAAATGAACTATGATGTTTACCTACCACACTGCGGTAAGGACATGACTGTTAAAAAGCATTTTTAGCTGGTGGGTTAAGAATACACACCGGGTTAGTGTTTAGTTTTTAATGCCATGAAAATAATCATAAACACAATAAGAGGAACTGTGTTGCCTTCATTTTTTTGAGATTCCCCCTTTTGTGAACATTTAGTTTCTTTCATATCAATTTTGTTTTGTTTAAAATGTAGGCATGGCTACTAAGATTGGACCATAATTATGCACACAATTCAATTTTAAGTTGTTGTTTTTATGCATATTTGTTGATTATGTTTCTTATGCATTAAAAAAAAAAGGTTCAAAAGTCATAGAGGATTGACTTCACTGTACTCGGTTTCCCATATGTACTCCGTCACTCTCAATGAAGCGTCACGCCGCCAGCCGAGAGTACCACTCATAGCACGTAACTCCATAGCTTCAAGTGATAATCCACAGGGATCTCCGAAAAAAATCCACCTTATGAATAAGACAACACGAGCCGGATTCGAACTCATGACCTCTTGAACACAAGGCAAACAGCTTAACCACTACCCTAGGGTGTACCCATTTGGTTCTTGTTTGGAACCTGTGTCCCCAGATGTCATTATTAATTTGATTATTCCCCGTGGCAGTGCGTGCCAATTGATATTTTTCAATTATTAATTTAACTTACGGTAATTTTTTAGAGTTAAGGTTTGGGTTAGGAGAGGTTTTGTTTTACATAACTAACCCTAAATAAGTTTATTTTAAAATTATTTAAGAATAAACATAAACTGACAAAACATTGCCAAGGTTTATAATCACATCAGGGGACACAGGTTCTAAACAAGAATCATACATTTTTAGTCCATCTTCATTGTATCACAATAATAAAAATGTTTTAAGAGAAATTTTTAAGGGTTCTTCATCTTCTTCTGTGTTTGTTCTCAAACATCTGTAGATTAGCAGTATGCAGTATGGAGAATGGAATGCTTTGTGTTGTGGTTTACATCTTTGCTGTGATATATGTGCCTTTCAGACTGACACATCAAACTTCAGCATGACTTCTAGATAACTTTGACACCTATGGGATTGGACAGTAATGCCACCCCAAACCTCCTTAGTTGACTCGTATGATATTCATGACAGGTAACAGTGTTGCTACTCTTTGCTCCCCTTTCAGGCCTGCAACTTGTGGTCACTTAAGGGTTCCAATCAAGGCAGCAGGTGTGTTTATCAGGTTGCTTTCTGGTTGTGTTCTAGCTTTTCCTATTTTTTATCAGTAATCTCCATCTTCTTTGGGCACTATTATGTTTCTCTTTCACAAATTAGTGTTTCATATTACCTCTCCTGCCAAAGATGGGTGTGTCGGGCCATTGTCGCAAATAAAATGGCGACACAACGCATTTCCATTCTCAGAACTATATTCAGCTGGGAATCTAGTAGGAACACCATGGTCCTGCTACATAGAAGATCCAGCGGGACTTTGAGAATGAACGCTGAAGAAGAAGAAGAATATTAGAGAATGAACGCTGAAGAAGAAGAAGAATATTACCTCTGACTATGTGATAAAAAAAATAGAACAGGTAAGTTGGAAGGAGAAAGGAAACCTCATGAGAAATAATAGACAAGGAGTCCAGATCAATTTGGTCTTCATAAACATAGTTGAAAAAAAGATGGTGTAGTACATGAATATATTTAAATGAAACTATCTATCTATATCTATAAACATGTAACCTGTGAGGATTGTAGTGGTACCACATTGGACTCTTCAAATTAATACGAAGAAATACAGCACTTTGCAGTGTTGAGTTTTCATATAACAACAGTCATGATATCTTTGAGTTTGCATAGAGGAGTTAATTTATATGCACTTTTGTGTTTCTAATTTACTAATCTAATTTTCAGCTGGAGAAGTAACAGATGAGCAATAAAGTTTAATCCCCTTCTGCTGGTCTTGAAGATGTTGTGCCAAAGAGTGTTCTTTGCTATTTGTGGTAATCCACATTTTAGCAGGTCCCACTTTCTCCGACATATCTATTCATCAAAAAGTAAATTCTACAGCACAGTACAGACTAATGACTCTGCCAATGCTGTGCAAAATGGTGCTGCACTTTTAAGAAGTGATCTAAACAAGGCAAGTCTTTTTAAAATATAAAACATAAGGTATTTGAGTACTATACTGAAGTTGTTTGTCAAGCAGCAGCATTTCTGCTATTTCCCATTTTATCTTGGACAATCAATAGAATAGTAATAAATTGTGTAGAGGCTGTAGAGATGTAGTTTTATAGGAGAATGTTGAGAACACCATGGACAGATAAAAGGTGTAATGAAGATAGCATAAAAGTAGTTTATTTAAAGAGAACTCATCAGAAGAAGAGGGTCCACATTCTTTGGACACACCATGAGAAGAAAAATAGAGCACATCGTGACAACAGGCAAATGGATGAACAAAAGTGGAAGAAGAAGACCAAGAGAGAGGACAGCTTATCATTGTTTTATGTGAATATTGGTTTTTGAAACTGATGACAAGAGACTAAGGCTGTGGATAGTCATGATAGCCAATGCCACTTTGCATGGTCTATGAGTAGAATCAAATTTTCACTCAACTATTTTGGTGGTTGAGAAGTTTTATTTAGTACTTATTTTTCTGCCATTATTGCTGCATCGTGAATATATCAATCAACCCTTATCTAGTAAGCCCTATTCCAGACAGTTCTCATTTTTTTCCTTTTGGATTCTCAAACGTTTGCTGATTAGAATGATGTAGTCCAGAGAGTGGAATGCATTGTGTTATGGTTTAGAGCTTGTGTGTGATATCTGAACCTTTTGGCCTGATACGTGCAACATCAGCGTAGCTTTTGGCCTGACACGTGCAACATCAGCGTAGCTTTTGGTTCACTTCAGCTTTTTATGAGATGGGATAGCCAATCTACCACAAAAACTTCCTTAATCATCTTCTACAACATATATGGCAGGACACAATGCTGTTATTTTTTGCTATAATTTATAATACTTGCAACATACAGAGAGGTAAGGAAAATTGGTTGCGTTGTGTAATTACTTACATCGTGGCTGTGATCTATGCATCTTTAAGCTCAACACACCTGACTTTGGCTATCAAACCACTGCAGGCCAAGAATTAAATATAATAATATATTTATGAAAATCAACAAATTTACCGGTATATTGATTATGATTTGATAGCAGAACGATTATGATTTGATATCATCACGTTCTGCTATCTTCCCCAGCATTTGTCGTAGCATTCGCGTGATGGTCATTCCTGCAGCTAATGGGTTCTCAAACATTTCAGAAGATGAGACCTCCGACGTGTAAAATGGAGTGTGCGAGCTTACTGTTGCCATTGAAATTTTAAAAATAATCCCAGATAGTGCTTAAAAAGCCCATAAAAGCCCAGATAATATAATGCACATACACTGACGCAGACGGATGTGTCGGGCCATTGACTCAAATAAAACGGTGACACAACACATGTCCCTTTTCTGAACTACATACTGATAGAAATCTAGTAGGACCATTGCCTTGCTGCAAGAGAAATCCAGCTGGAGTTTAAGAATGAATGCTGAAGAAGAAGAATAGACCTGCAGAGGGGTCTGCTCTGGTACCGCACTGCTCTTGGTGGATGCAGAGTTAGCAGATAACAAAGATCCCAAAAGTTCCTCCTCGTGGCGCACCTTGGAAACAGAAGTACAGCGGCTCATGCTGCTTCTGGCAAACACATTTGGAATTATGTCCACTAATGTGGCGGCTGCAGATGAAATGAGAATTGACTGAAAAGATAAGCAATATCTCTGACACCTCTGTGCCAACACAGTGACGTAAGACAATCCGTCTCGAGCATTGGAAAAGCGGCCATTGCAATTGTCATAAAATGGGTAGATGTCAAGGAATAGTGAAAATCGAAAAGATAACATTGAGTACAATGAGAGGGCAGCACAGCGTCAGAGGGCATCTCTTTGTGAAAACGAAACCTGAAAATGTTAAAAGGAAATCAGAACTAATTTTTTGTTCAGCTCGAGAATAAGCTTCTAGCCGCCAGTGCTCCTTAAAAAACTGTGTAAAACTCATGCTCGCAGAGAGGAAAGGTTCAGTACTCAATGGGCACAGGCACAATACATCTAATTACACAAGATGAGCTTATTGGCAGTGGAACAGCTCGTGTGAGATTGGCTTAGTTGACCCAAGCCTAAATCCGTGATTACCATTTCCGCAGAGACTGCCACCCAGGGACATGTTTTGGCCTGAAAAGTTCAAGGACACAGTGGGTGGAAAACCATCACAGTGTAGAGTCGATACACATTCATTGCCTGGCAACAGATAAGAAGACTATCACATACTAGGGAAGCCCACTACCCGACTTAAAGACATGGCAAAAATGGATGTGCTGGACCTTCCAAGGTGCAAATAATGCAACTGCGATGTAAACCAACAGAACAACGTACTTCACGCTCCCCGGCGGAAATCACACAAACTTTTGTGTTGGTTATCAGAGAGCAAATGCAGAAGAAGAAGGCCCTCAGATAGGCCCTGAAAAGGAGGAGAAAGGTTTTTACTAAAAAAAACTGAATTAGCTAATGTTGATGGATTTAATAACTAATCCTTCTCTTTCGTTTAGCCGTTCCTCTCAGAAAGTTTTCTGTTATCATGACTTCACTTCTTATTTGTTAGAGTTTGTAGCCTTGCTGCTTCAGATCATCATTATCATAAGCTGCCTTGCCAACTGGCATAGGCAATCATGGACCTGCACAACTCTCTATTTCAAATATCTATTATCAGGATATTTATTGACTCTTGTCATGCCATGCTTTCAAACTATATAATGTTTTCTCACACTATGTCTTTGATCTCTTTTGCCTTCGATATTTCTCATTGTAACTATGTTCTCATATCCTATCCATAAAATAAAGATTGTCTCTTTCTGATATTATTTAGTAACCCCAATCTCACATTTGAATCCTTCAACGCTTCCTTATTAGGTTTTATTTGTATTTACGGCCATGTTAATGGAAACACACCATAGTAATGAAACAGCAGGCATAATGATCAATTACAGAACGGATGGTGGTCTTTTCAATTTACGTCGTCTAAAAGCAAACACGAAAACTAAATCTAGTACTGTTAGAGAATTACTTTATGCTGACGACTGTGCATTGTATGCTGACTCTGTCGTAAGCATGCAGAGCACCATAGACCGCTTCTCAAAGGCCTGCAACAACTTTGGTCTCACTATTAACACCAAAAAAACAGAAGTCATGCACCAAGCACCATCAAATAGCCAACATACTGCTACTTCCATCATCGTCAATCAGGAAAAACTGCAGATAGTCGACAATTTTACTTACCTTGGAAGCACTCTCTCTCGCGATGTCAACATTGATGTGGAAATTAACAATAGACTGGCAAAAGCTAGTGCTGTATTTGGCAGATTACGCAACAATGTATGGGACAGAAGAGGTATAAGAACAACCACCAAACTACAAGTATATCATGCTGCTGTTATACCAACCTTACTATACGCCTGCGAAACGTGGACAGTGTATGCTAGACATGCAAGAAAGTTAAATCATTTCCATCTTACCTGCCTACGTAAATTACTAAACATCCATTGGTGGGACAAAGTACCAGACTACGAGGTCTTGGAAAAATCAACCTCAATAAGCATCCACACAATATTTATGAAGGCGCAGGCACGCTGGGCAGGCCATCTTGTGCGTATGGAGAACTCGCGTTTGCCAAAACAAATATATTATGGAGAACTCAAGGCAGGATTTCGAAAAGCTGGTGGACAGAAAAAGCGTTTCAAAGACACGCTCAAATCATCCTTGAAACATCTTAACATTGACGTAGGCGCTTGGGAGAGCCTCGCTCAGGATAGAACAGCATGGCGTTACAGCATTAGAACGGGAGCACTAGCGGCGGAAGAATTCAGACAAGAAACTGCAAGACAGAATCGGACACGTAGAAAAGAAAAAACATCTCAACCTCACACAGATACCTTCTATTGTTGTCAATTCTGTAAAAGAACATTTTGTGCGCGCATTGGACTTGCTAGTCATTTAAAAACGCACTATTAACTTTATTATTTTATTATTTATTGTTATTATTATTATGGTTGAGTTTTTGGTCATCGTCGATCACGACGGACGAACATCATTAGTTTTTATATCATGAAACAACAAAAACTTTTGCATGGTTTGGACATGTATGCAGACATTATTCCTTGTCAAAAACAATACTGCAGAGAACTATCGAAGGTGGTAGAAACAGACGAGGACAATTAAAAGCACGGACAGATGACATCAAGGGATGGACAAGACAAGATTATTCTTCACTTGTCTACATTGTTAAAGATAGAAATCATTGGAGGACTCTGTGTGTTGATGCATCTAATATGGTTCCCCTATGACCCTTACGGGTTACAGGTTTATTAGAGAAGTCAAATGACATTCCACCCATTATCTCTGCTGTATCATATAATTTTAGAGAAGTCAAATGCTATCACCCGCCGAAGACGGATGTGTCGGGCCATTGGCGCATTTAAAACGGCGACACAACGCATTTCCATTTTCTGGACTACATCCTGCTGGAAATCTAGCAGGACCATGATCCAGCTAGATCCAGTTGGAGTTTGAGAATGAACGCAGAAGAAGAAGAAGAAATGCTATCACATTCTATTTTTTCTGCTGTGTTATGTTATATACTTTTAACAGGAAAGTGGGAAATTAGAGGCAATTGAGATGTGGATCTACAGAAGATTCCTGAATAACATGGACTGCCAGAAAAAAAGTGAAACAGACTTTAATCAATAATATAAGGAAAAGAAAATCTTCATTTTTTGGCTACTGCATGAGACAAGAAGGCTTGGAGAACATACCGGTAGTCACAACAAGATTGAAGGCAGCAGAAGCAGAGTGCAACAACGTGAGAAAATATTAGTTTGACAACCTGGCATGGCAGGGAAACAACAATGATCTTGATACATAATGCTGGAGATAGAGAGCTGTGGAGAGCTATAATCGCCTACACCAGCTGGCATGGCACCTGATGATGATAATGATTATATACTTTTAGAGAATTAGAGAAGTCAAATGCTATCCTATTCCATTATTTTTCTGCTGTATCATATACTTTTAGACCCGCCGAAGATGGATGTGTCAGGCCAATGGTGCAAATTAAACGGTGACACACCTATTTCCATTCTCTGGACTACATCCTGCTGGAAATGTATTAGGACCATGGTCCTGCTACAAGGGGGATCCGACAGGAGTTTGAGAATGAACGCTGAAGAAGAAGAAGAATATACTTTTAGAGAAGTCAAATGCTATCCCACCCCAAGATGAAGTCTACTGAAGGCCCATGATTAGTCTTTTGAGAGGGAACTTTTATCTGTGGCATGTTTATGTATCCCCCCCTAAAAAAGAGTATCAGCAAAGTTTCCATGGTAGTATTAGACTGCTCAGATTATGGCATGCACCCTATTGGTAATCCACCCTATTGGGGCATCAAATAAAAGTAACCCGATACTCGCAAGATCTATGTTTAACTTCCCCCATCAAAAAAACATGCTAAAGAAACAAAAATGTGGTGCTGAAGATAAAACCACCAACACCATGCTCTTCATCATCATTGCAACCATTACCACTATCATCATCATTAGCATCAGAATTATCATCATTAACATTATCTCATTTTTCCCACCTTTATCCAGGTGAAGAGAATTGTAGTGAAACTGGGCAGTGCAGTGATTACCAGAGAAGATGAATGTGGACTTGCAATGGGCCGACTGGGGTCCATAGTTGAACAGGTGAGAACAAGTTATGATTCTAAAAATAATACAGATCGTGTGAATAGTAGTTCTAACAATAACCAATTGACATGGCAGTAGTTAATATAAACAAAAATTTAACAGAAAGTTGATGACAAAAATAGGGACAGTTAGCAGCCAAAGTGCAGAAACCACATAAACAGAATGTCAGAGAAAATCTAAGAAATGACTCACCTCTATTTGTCAGATTTTATTTGGCATCTGATTATACAGAATTATAGCTCCTAAACCTCAGAGCTGATTTTGGCTGCCCCTTGCTGAAATCAGATGTGTCAGGTAAAAAGGCTCACAGTCAAGCCGTAAATACTGAAAAATTTATTCTGTTCTCAGAATTACAGTGACACCTCAGTTTTCATTGACATTGCTTATCACCATTCTCAGTTTTCACAGATTTTTTTCTGAGAAAAACGTATCTCATTTTTCGTCGGTTGCCTCTGATTTCGTCGGCGTGCCCATGTGACTTCACTGCTATTTTTGAAAAAACACAAGGTGACATACATGTTTTCCTGTGCAGTGTGGCATTATTTCGCATTGTGTTAGTATCACCCATGCGTCTAGCCAACCAATTTCATTCCTTTCAACTGTATGCTTTTTTTTTTATTGATTGCGAGTGCTAAAACTACAATTACATGTAAGTGAAGTAAGGTACAGGGGTTTGTGGAGAAAAATAATAAAGACAAAGCTGTTGCAGTCTGTGTCTGCAACTTGTTTAATGATAGTGTCTTGCCCTGTTTTAGGCAAATCTTAAAGAGGCAGCAAAAATAGACCTTTTCGGACAGCTTTCTTGTGCAACATGTGTCCACTGACACTGGAGCTGGTCCTAATGTCAAAATACCATTTATGGGAAATGACCCCCAGATAGTGCCTTGATACTTAAGGTCCTTTTTGAGGGGTATTCCCATTCCAAACAATAAAATCTCCCCTCCTTGGTCTTCCATAGGCCAAGAAGAGTCTACAGAAAAGTAAATGTCATGTTAAATGTTAATTTATTCTTTACATTAGTCTTTTATATTCACTTAAAACCAAAAAGGCTCCAGGAAAAGACGGCATAACCAATGATATGATCAGGAACCTGATATGTTCCTTTGACCAATAACGAAAGGCCCTACTGCATGTCTTTCCTCCTGTGTGCTTCCTGGTCCAACCTTTACATTTAAATCCTCCATTACTATTTTAATGTCTTGTTTGAGTTTATTTTATCTATTGTCTCTTGTAGATCATCATAAAATAGTATTGGCATATTGAAAATTGTATTGTAAATTGATTCATTGTTAATGTTGCTGCTGAATGAATTGTCATGTTTTTGTTCAAACTTCTGTGTATTGTCTGTATCTATCACTTCTACTATTAACACATTCAAAACCAGCCTATCAACTGTTTTGTTTCTTTGTTGTCAAAACTATGCAGATGTGACCTGGGTGGCCGTCCAGGGAGGAAATGTTAAAAGCAGTATCCAGGGGCATCACATGTGAAGTTTTTGTTTGTTTGCATTAATTCTCAAACTCTCACCGGATCTCTCTTATAGCAGGACTTATAGCAGGACAATGATCCTGCTTGATTCTCAACAGGATGTTGTCCAGAGGATGGAAAAGTATTGTGTTGCCATTTTATTTTTGCCAACGGTCAGATACATACATTTGACATTAGTATGCAAGTGAAGTGAAGTTAGTTTATGTTTTAAAAGGGGAGGGTGGAAAGCTTGTTCTGGGTGCTAAAATTTCTAGTATTTGTGTTCCATCCAATGTATATACCGGTATAATGTTCTCAACAAGGTCTATTCTCGAATGTATCCTAAATGAGATCTTTCACTTTTCACTGTTAAATGACATTCATATTCATCAGTATGTTTAACCTTATATTGAAGATTGCAGAGCTTCAGAATCAAGGTAGAGAAATGATCATCGTGACAAGTGGAGCTGTGGCATTTGGAAAGCAGAAATTGCGACAAGAAGCTATTTTTTCAATGAGCATGAGACAAAACCTGCTTAGTATTGAAAATGGAGTAAGCTATTTATTAAACTAAATATTTATGTATTTCTACCTTGTTCTGCTTCTTCTGCATTTGTTCTCAAACTCTTGCAGATTATCAGGATTTAATGTGAAGAACATAATGTGTTATGCCATGGTTTACAAATGTGATATCTGCACCTTTCTGCCTGGCACATCTGGCTTCATCATGACTTCTGGGTCACTTTGATTCTATATGGAATGGGACAACCAACTCCACCCCAAATCCTCCTTAGTCGCCTTTTATGACACATATGAAGATAAACAGTATTGTATTTTTTTGCTCCCTTTTCACTCTAGCAACACGTGATATCACATCATTAACTCAAAGGAGTTCATTTCTACAATGCAATTTTTATCTTTGCAGCAATGCATTCTGCATATAATTTGTCATTGTTAAATAAGTAAGCAGTTATTCATGCCCTAGTTTATGTGTCACTATCATATCACCTATCATTGTTTAGTTGGTTGGTTGGTTGCTGATCCAGTGGTCCATGGGCTCATGGTTTAGTCAATCATAGACAATTATATAACCTACATAAGATATTGTTTTGTCAATATAGACTATCATATAACCTATCATTTTATAGCCAGACAATATCAAGAGAGATACATTTATTTGAAATGAAGTGCTACAGAAATATTCTATAAATATCACGGACAGAGAGATAGAACATAAATTTTTTAAATACTGAAATTAAATTAAGAGTGTCTTCTAAATACAATCTTAAGAAGGACGCTACAGTGTTTTGGACAATTAAAGAGATATGATGGCATGGAAAGACTGAGTTTTGAAGTTAGAGAATCAGGGAAAGAAGAAGAGGAAGACCAAGAATACGATGAAACAGCGATATTGAGTAATGTATGAATATGTCTCTGACAAATGCAGATCTGCTCACAATACTTTGTGTCTGGCATATACTATCCATGTTTCACAAGCATAAAGAAATAATAGTATTACCGCTGCACAATGATGATATAGTTTACATTCAACTAATGTTTTTTTTACATATATGTAACATCAATTGTACAAGTTAATCAAAGAAAAAACTAGCTATTATAATAGGTTTCATTGTGCATGAACATAGTTATTTTATGGTCCCTCTGGTTTTCATCAAACATTTCTGTTTTAACCCCACAGCAACAAAGTGCATGGAGCAGGGTAAATATATTTAGGTTGTAACGTCTGTTTGTTGTGTATGTATTGACATAGTATTATTGCTTATAGAATTACATGGACAAAAGATAGTATTATGCTAGTAGGTAATAAGAAAAGTGTGTTTGTTCTTCTGCATTTGCTCTCATATCCCTGCTGGTTAGCAGGATCTAGTCCAGAGTCATCATCATCAGGTGCCATGTTGGCTGGCGTAGACGATTATGGCTCTCCACAGCTCTCTAACTCCAGAATTATGTATCAAGATCGTTGTTGTTTCCCTGCTGTGCCAGGTTGTCAAATTGTCTAATATTTTCACCCTCTTAATATATTCACTCTATGTCTCTGTTGCCATCAATCTTGCCTGTTGTGACTATGTTCTCCAAATCTGCCTGTCTCATGAAGTGGCCAAAAAATGAAGATTATTTTTTTCTTGTATTAAGGTCCGTTTCACATTTGACTCTTTCAACACCTCCACATTAGTTTTTCTGACAGTCCATGGTATTCTCAGCATTCTTCTGTAGAACCACATCTCTACTACCTCTAATTTCTCACTTTCCTGTTTGTTTATTGTCCAAGACTCGCATCCATATGTTAGTATAGGAAATATATAGCACTGCAGAACTCTCTTCCTCACCTCTAATGACAAGGTCATATTACACAATATATTTTTCATTTTTCGGAATGTTGTTTTTGCCTGCTCTATTCTGCTTCTTATTTCTGTTGAACTTCTTCCATTTGCTGTAATCCTTTTGGGGTGCTTAAATCCTTACTGTCGATGTTCAAATTCTCTAGCATGTGTATAACTTCACTATGTTTAACTTTATCAAATGCTTCTGTGTAGTCTATAAAACAGAGGTACAGGTCTATTTTTACCTCTATAGACCTCTATTATTCTCAAAATGTATATAGGATTTTTGGTACCTATGCCTTCTATGAAGCCACATTATTCTGAATTTATTTTGTTTTTATTTTGTTCACTCTCTTCATAATGATTCTGGGTAGTATTTTTATTATTTGATTCATGAGGCTATATCTGTACTATATCTTAATTTATTTCTCATTGTACCTGTTCTCGATAAATGAATTTCTGACAAAGCGTTTATTTATTTCTTTTTTTGTGTGTGTAATTAAGGTTACTTATTAGTTGTTATCCCTTTCATTTTTCATTGTCATCAGTAACACTATATATTACCAATTATTGTTCATGTCATTTATCCTAATAAATGATTAACAGGTTTTGTTGCTTAAGTTCTACCTATCATGTTTTGTATATATAGAATGAAATTCTTCTGTAACTACTTTGATGAATGAGCTAGATGGAATATTGGTTGTAAATTTTAGTTATCAGGTAGACATGGTAGTGTAGTATCAGTCAATGATATTCAGCGCTCACTCATTTATGGTTCGTAAAAAACAAAAATGGAAAAAATGCTATCTTCCTTGGTATACACAGCCACCAGGAAATAGATACTAGGGTCATGCACTGGAAAAGTTGGGGAACATCGCTAATTCTACTAAGTGCTGAAGGTTACACCAGGCAGTTTCTAGTCAATCACTGTTTAGGGATCTGAGAATATATGGGTTAAAGTTGTGCTATGAAATGATCCACACCTTAATTACCTTTACCGTTACAGTTATCAAAGTACAGTCTCGCCAAAGACAGATGTGTCTGGCCATTAGCATAAATAAAACAGTGATACAACGCATTTCCATTCTCTGGACTACATCCTGCTGGAAATCTAGTAGGAACATTGTCATGTCTTCTTCTGCGTTCATTCTCAAACTCCTGCAGATTAGCAGGATGTAGTCCGGAGAACGGAATGCGTTGTATCATGGTTTACAGCATTGCTGCGATATCTGCGCCTTTTGGCCTGACACATCCGACTTCAGCATGGCTTTAGGTCACTGACCCTATATGGGATGGGACAGCCAACTCCATCCCATAACCTCCTTAGTCATCTTTTATGACATGCGTGGAAGGTAAACAGTGCTGATATTCTTTGCTCCCCTTTCGGGCCCCTGCAACACATGGGTGCATTGTCATGTTATAGAAAAATCTAGCAGGAGTTTGAGAATGATCGCTGAAGAAGAAGAAATAGTCAAATCTCATAACAGCTTGGTCCAGGCTGATGAAATATGTATGTAATAAACAAAATTTGTTATATACAGTACAAACAATAAAGAATTGATATAATTGGGGATGGTTAAAAGTGCTGTTAAATAGAAATAGTTGTTATAAGCATATTCGTTATAGAGGGATTCCACTGCATTAAGATGCCATGAAGTTTTAAGATTGAATCCAGTAGTTATATATAACTTTTAATAAAATTGAACAACCATTTTGTTGCAGCAAAGAGCAATGAGATGTAATGTCTCACCATGGAAAACAGTTTAGTGCTTGCTGAAAAACTGTGTTTACTTCCATTGAAGATTGTAGCCTGGCAATAGAGGGCATACTAGTTTTTAATTTGTTTTAGAACTGGTATTAGAGTAAGCTGCAAAATTTCTTTTTTATGTATTCATTCGCAAACTCCTTCAGAATAGCAGCATGCATTTTGGAGAACGGAATGCATTGTGTCATGGTTTACAACTTGGCTGAGATATCCGCGCCTTGTGTACTGACACCTCTGACTTCATCAGCATGGCTCTAGGCCACAACCATCTATGGGATGGCGCATTCAAGTACACCCCAAAACCTCCTTAGCCGCCTCCTACAATATGTGTGACAAGTGACAGTATTACTATTCTTTGCTCTCTTTTCCATTGCAGACCATGGTAACACATGAACAGAATATATATATATATATTATATATATATATATTTCCGCCCAGAGCATAGTTATATGTTGTACCACCGTGATGCGCCATGTAGGCCAGCACAGCCCGGTTTCGGCATGCTTTGCCTTTTTGGGTGGGCTACCATAGCTTTTGACAGCCTTCCTATCTGTCGCCAGATTGTGAATATGCATTGACCCTACACCAAAATGGTATGTCCTTCACGTCTATCATTTATGAGATGTTCCGCAGCCAGTGAACTTATCTCGTGTAATTAGACATATTGTGCCTGTGCCATTGGGTACTGAACCTTTTCTAAACTGCGAGCCTGCCTAGTACCGGTTTAGGAAGAACTCACAAAAGTTTAGTCCGGGCTCATTCGTCCTCTTAGCCAAAGTATCATTCTCTGATGTCGTGAACCCCTCATCCAAGTCTGAGGCTATACACATATTTAGGAGCACCAGGGACTAGAAGTTCGTTCTCGAGTTGAACGGAGCTTGTCTCTTTGGACAGTTGTGCCTGTGCCCATCGGGTACTGAATCTTTTCTGTCATGAGCATGATTCTGATATAGGAAAAACATGACAGTAGAGTTCGGCTCGGGCTGGGAGCACCAGTAACTAGAAGCTTGTCTCAAGCTAACAATACTTTAGTTCCGATTTCCTTGAAATGTGCTTCCATCTCAGTGTACTCAATATGTTATCCTTATCCAGACTGGCGCACTGACTTGCTCATGTGTGTGCTTTCTCATATAATTTTTAGGGTCGTCCACATACTTTGGAACCTAGGGCCTGTGCTGCTGCAGGGCAGAGTGGCCTGATGAGCTTGTATGATGCTATGTTTACTCAGTATGGTGTCAAAACTGCTCAGGTAATATTTTAAATTTTTTTTTACTCATTTATTTAATACTTTAAAATCCAAGTTTTATTTATTAATCAATAGAAGGCTATCAAACACAAATCCAGAACAGTCAGTTACCACATGATGATGATGGTTACCACATGCTGAAGGTCATACTTAATATGAGATCAGAGCACCCATGGAAGTGCTTAGTGTGCTATAATGATGATCTGATGACTAACTCATATCTATAAATGTAGTCAACATATTTTCCAAACATAATACTTTGCGGGCATATTTTTCTAAATTTTCAAACCTTATAGATATATTTTTCAACATTTTCAAACCTTATGGACGTTTCTAAATACTTAAACTATATACACATGCTTTCTAAATTTCTAAACTTTATATTTTCTTAATTTTGAAACTTTATTTATAGAGATTTTGTTCTAAATTTCCAAGCTTAATACACTTTGCCAAAAAAATTTGCTAACTTTATAGGATGTGTTTCACTGTTGAATTGGATGAGTCAGACCATTGATGTAAATAAAACGGCAACACAACGCATTTCCATTCTCTGGACTACATCCTGCTGGAAATCTAGTAGGATCATGATCATGCTACAAGAGAGATCCAGCAGAAGTTTGAGAATGAACGCTGAAGAAGAAGAAGAAATGGTTTTATATTAGTTGTAGAGAATGTATATTATATATTTCTTGTTTTATTTGCACTGCTAGATTTTGTTGACCAAGCCAGACTTTCAGAATCAACACAGCAGAGAGAATCTACGAGAGACATTGAATGAGTTGCTCAAGTTGAGCATTATCCCCATAGTTAATGCTAATGATCCTGTAGCTGCTCCTCCTGAACCAGATATGGATTTAGCTGGGGTCAGTGTTGGTCTGATTTGACATTCTTGTACGTCATTTATGTTTAAAAAAATAATTAATCATTAGTCTTGTATGTCATGCTGCAGTGAATGGGTGCAGGATTTAGCTAGGATTACAGAGAGTGTCATGAGTGGATGCTGCAGTGAATGAATGCAGGATTTAGCTAGGATAATGGAGTGTCATGAGTGAAGGCTGCAGTGAATGAATGCAGGATTTAGCTGAGATAATTGAAAGTGTCATGAATGAATGTTGCAGTGAATGAATGCAAGATTTAGCTACAATATCTGAAATTAACAGAACAGAATTCCTATGGACTGGTCCAGTGTGTGCTGATGGTAATTCGCAGTCATAACTCAATTAAAATATATACCAAGACTGATTTAAAAAAAGTATGTATCCGTATTTTGTGAATGAATAAATTAGTAAATTATTATAGTTTTAGGGGTACTGTAGTCTGAGATAATGGGCCCAACTGTGTATGCATGAATGTTTTCATTGCCATTTAGTGATTCCAATAAAGATAGTATCACTTTAGATTTGTGTTACTACAGCTCTCTCCTCTTTCTCTGATATTATCCGGCATCTCTGTTATTAGATCAATGCTCCCACCAAAGACGGATGTGTCGGGCCATTGGCACAAATAAAACAGTGACACAACGCATTCCATTATCTGGACTACATCCTGCTGGAGGTCTAGTAGTCCTGCTATAAGAGAGATCCAGCGGGAGTTTGAGAATGAACGCTGAAGATGAAGATCAATGCCAGTCATCTCTGACAGACTCACAGTAGACATGTTTGTGTTTGAAGAAAAATGGTCTTACACAGTGAGCGAATGTTTTCCCGCTATCAGTGCTTCGCCTTAATTCTTCTATCCCAACAAATATGTGATATGTTAAGTAATTACTCAGATCCCAAGAACGCACCATTAAAATTAAACCATTTATATTATGAAATATGACTAGTTTGGTATCCATGTGTTGCAAGGACATGAGAGAGAAGCAAAGAATAGTAACATTGTTACCTGCCATGCTTGTCATAGGAGGTGACTAAGGATGTTTTGGGGTGCAGTTGGCTGTCCCATCCCATATAGGTTCAAAGTAATGCTAAAGTCGGATGTGGCAGTCCGAAAGACACAGATATCACAGCTGAGTTGTAAATCATAACATAATGCTGTTCTCCGGTGGATATCCTGCTAATCTGCAAGAGTTTGAGAATGAAAACAGCAGAAGTCATAAGGACATAGGTTATCAAAGCTAGTATGGTCTTGCTTATGTTTATGTTGTCATCACAATAAAATACCTAACTATGTTTTAGTTCAACAGAGGAAGCATCTTTTAATGCTCAGCCTAAGATTGTCTTCTAATGAATCCTAAATGGGATTTAACTGCACATGTGGAAACACATATTTGTTAAAGCCTTTTGGCATAGTCATGAAAATCTATTGATATTTCTTCTTCTTCTTCAGTGTTCATTCGCAAACTTGCGCTGGATCTCCCTTGTAGCAGGACCATGGTCCTACTAGATTTTGTGCAAGATGTAGTCCAGAGAATGGAAATGCATTGTGTTGCTGTTTTATTTGCGCCAATGGCCCGACACATCGGTCTTCTGCAGACATTGATATTTAGACATGATGATTTCCTGGTCCAACATTATTGTGACACTGTTATGTTCAGATTTCTGTTGATATCTACAGGTAATAAGTGTGAAGGACAATGACAGTCTTGCAGCTCGACTGGCATCTGAGTTAAACTCTGAACTGCTAATTATAATGAGTGACGTAAATGGTTTGTACACATCACCTCCAGGCATGCCTGATTCAAGGTTACTTCATACATACTGTCCAGAGATGGATCAGGTCATTATTGCTGGCAAATCCAGAGTTGGAACTGGGGGTATGGATTCAAAGGTCAGTGAAGTTGAAATTCATAGTTTACAGATGAATCAATATTTTTTGACAGTTAGTGAATGGCCTCTTCTACTCCAGCATTTCTGGATGTAATGATTTAAAAAAAAGTTCAATATTGTTCTCCATTCTTGTATCATTGAAAATAAAGGAATATATGATGATGAAGTAATCTCTTTAGCTGTGAACAGGAAGCTCTTAACAGACCACAAGAGCTACTTGCTCACAGTTGACTGTCCCATCCCTTAGAGAATCCAGTTGACCCAGAAACCATGCTGAAGAGATGTCTTATGTATCAGGCTGAAAGGTGCAGATATTAAAGCCAAGCTGTAAACCATGACAGTGCATTCTGGTCACATGATATTTACATTTATACAGTTTTACAGCAGTCTACCTATTAACAGCCCATATATTTTCTGACAAAAGCACAGGCTCTCTTGAGTAACCAAGTTGACACCCGAACATATATAAGCTTTGCTGTTGCAAAGGTATGGTTGTATTTGGGAGTATTATGGACATATTATGTATTAAGTATTATGGATGTATTATGGAATATAGACATTTCAGTGCAGCAGTATCCTAGTATTATCATGTCCTGCCAGGAGTATATCATATACCTCTGTCAGATCTGTTGATCCATCTGTTGATCCATCTGTTGTGGTTGTCATCTATCATTAGTGTTGTATCTGCTGAGTTGACTTTCCTTGCCTGTTATCTCAATCTTGCATCTATGATATACATGGTGCCCTATTATATTGTGTGTCTCTCTTGTATCTGTGGTTAGATATTACCCTGGTGGCATCTACATCTCTTTATAGTGCATAACTTTGTTATGGTGCGCATTCTTGAACATACTGCACAAGTTATGCAATTCCCTTCAGTTCTTCATCAGGCCACTACATAGATTGTTTATTTTTATAAAAAATGTTTTTGAATTCATATTTTGCCTGTTGCCAGACCTGAGAGTGGAGCAAAGAATAGCAGCACTGTTAGCTGCCACACATGTTGTAGGAGGTGACTAAGGATGTTGTGCAGTGGATTTGACTGTCCTATCCCATAGAGGGACAGTGACCCAGAAGCCGTGCTGACTTTGAATGTGTCAGATCGAAAGGCGCAGATATCATAGCTAAGCTGTAAACCATGGCACTGCACATTATGTACTTCAAACTACATCCTGCTAATCTGTAAGAGTTTGAGAACGTTGAAGCAGAAGAAATTAATATATTTTATGTATTCATTTAACAAAAATATTTATTGGTTCATACGAAGATCTTATATCAAAATGTCAACCATCTTAGTCCTCGTTAATTTTATAATAATTGTTTTTATTATTTTTTTTTAGCAGTAACACATAATTTAATTATTCACTATTATTACTTTTAGTATCTCTGGGTTTTTGGTAATTATTTATTTGCAGATACATAAAAGGATTTGAATACATGTTTTAGGTTGTGTTAAGAAATTTGTTTTAGGAAACATAAAACAAATGTATTTGTCTGAAACAAAATAATGGAACTTACAGGTTGATAGCACTATTGAATATGGTGATAGAACATATATAAAACATAGATAGATATCCATGTTATGTTGTTTTCAAAATTCTTTTCCTCAGTATTATGGACACCATCATGATGTATGTTGCAATATGAAGCTGACCATCTATTGTTTCCACAATTATTATTGTTTATCTGATACTGTGTTGTAGTAGTTGTATTTTGTAAATGTTTACAGTGATTTAATAATAAGACCCATAACCTGTTGGGAACGTAGGAATACTGCACTGGAGACATCAGAACAAAAATTCCTTCCAAACATCTCTGTCCTCAGCCATTCGGAGGAGTACCGATAAATGATACCCAACCATTTCTTGATGTTATAAATCCATGATTTTCATTATGTCTGTCTCTTTTCCTTCCACCCTCAACTGTTTCCTTGCAAAATAATTTTAGAAAATGAATCGTGTCTCGTTACATGTCGAAACCAAACCCATTTTAATCAAGGCCAAAATTGGTTCTTGATACCCTGCAAGTTTGTTTATTTGCTGCCAGATGAATATATTTTTATTTTATTCTAGGTAACTAATTCTAGTACTATGATTGCAGTCCAATCCCCATTTTCCTTCTTGTTTCCCATTAGTGCCTACCTACGTATTTTGTGGTTAATTTATCTAAATATTATATCAATAAACAATCAATAATTAATTGAAATATTCAGTTTTTAAGGTGAAACATAACTAATCCTAACCCTAAATATAATTATATTTAAATTAATATACATTAAACATTACCTGATAAACACAGGCAAGGGACATAATCACACAGGCATTAATTACCGCAACAGAGGTTGGACTGCGATAATATTACTCTAATTCTAAATAAATGTCTGTAGCACTTGTATTCAAAAGCCTGAATCCTTCTTTCCATGTCTGCATTGATTGTCCAGCTCTCACATCCATATAAAAGTCTTTACTGGAATACTGATCTTACTTTTCCAAATTATATTCAACATTGCCATGGCACCCATCTCGAATCTTAACTTAATTTAATTTCCAGGGTTGCAATAATTACATATTTGGGACCCTGGATATTTGAAAATGGTAACTTCTGTAAGTTTGTGTGACCATTGAGCGCCGGATGTTAATGGTTTGATATCAATAATATGATAGAATATATATATATATATATAACTACATTTACACTGATATAGATGTTGTTCGCCATATGTTACCAGAACTTGAAAGGGAAACAAAGAATAGCAATGCTGCCACCTGCCATACATGTCATAAGAAGTGACTAAGAAGCTTGTGATAGTGTCATTGGCTGTCCAATCTCATAGAAGATCAAACATGTTTACTGACTAAAGGGTTAAAGTGTGACCTGTAAACTCTTGATAGGTCGCATTTGAAGTGGCCAAAAGCTATGCTGAAGTTGGATGTGTCTGGTCAAATGTACAGATATCGCAAATAAGATGTAAACCAAGACACAAAACATTTTGTTCTCTAGACTACATTCTGCTGATCGATAGGAGGTTGATAAAAAAATGTAGACAAAGATATTGTGATTGCATGCATTAACTTTCTGACACTATTAAGAATCATATGTGATAAATACCGGTCATTCTCAGGTGAAAGCAGCAACTTATGCCTTGGCAAGAAACTGTTCTGCAGTTATTTGTAATGGTTATGAAGATCAAGTCATTGTTAATATTGTCAAGGGCAAGAAAATTGGAACATTTTTCACCAAAGCCCAAGCAAGTGGAATCCAAGTTGATCTCCAAGCCAAACTGGGTAATATATTATTTTCTAAATACAGTTATTTTTCTGTATTATTGTAGTACAATTTTATTATAAAACATTTTATACAAGTAAATATGAGATGGTTGACTTCATGATTGAGTAGTTACTGAGGTCATCTAAAAAATGTAACTCTTGAACTTGCACATGGTTCAAAAGTGAAATGTGCACATATTACTGATGATGAGATTAGATGGTTGGTTGCTGATCCAGCGGCCCATGGGATGAGATTAGATCTAATGGTGATTCCTAAAAATTGGAAATTATTTGATGAGCTATGTCCTGTACAGGATACACTTCAATTATTATTAAATATAAGTTGACTGACAAAAGAAAACTTCACCTGTTTGGTCATATAAAGAGATACAACTGTTTAGAAAGACAAATAATGGAGGGCAGAGAACTTGGGCGGAGGAGGAAAGGCAGACCAAGAAGATGATGGATTGACGACGTTAAAGATAACATGAATACATCGTTGGAAAATGCAAGCCACATCGCCCAAGACAGAGAAGGGTTCAGGGAGTTCATTGGGAAGACAACGTTCAGGAGAGAATACGTCACATGACATAAGTTGACATAGCTTCTGAAAGAACAAATAAATTAGTTTGTCCACATGGGTATGCAAATTATAGATTCACCATACCTGGTCACAAATGAAAACCTGGATGGATTCCTTGCAATTTCAGACCCTCTTGTAAAGAGACATTGATTAAGATAGATGTGGGTCTTAGGATGTGCCTGGGCAACGCTTGGCAAACTAACATGAACTGTTGTGGTTGTGAGTTGAGATTTGTTTGTATCCAGAACAGATATGCCTTGGATGCCTGTTTGGAAACAAGGGTCTGGATTTCTAGTTTAGTAATGCACATGACTGCATAGACTACACCGCAAAGATCAAACACAATATTTAGGTTGCAGACAACACATGTACAACTTAACAAACCCCTACAAAGAATTACCTCAGACCTTACACCATACTGCAACAGACAAGAGGAGGAAACAGTAAAACACCATCTTATTGAATGCCCTGCACTACAAGACCTATGAAAACAACTGTTACGACCAAACCCCTCTATCGCTAACACTCTTTATACTGATGGAACATAGCTGAAGATGACATGCACCTAACTACCACCTGACAGAGAAGAATGAGTGAAAGCTCATAACCCCAGGAACGGATAAATAAGTAAGTTCTAGTTTAGTGTGCGATAAATAGGGCTGCTGTCTTCTTTCCAGGCATGTCATAGAATACGACTAAGGAAAGTTGGGGGATAGGCAGACGTCACCTGTAAAAAAATAATCATTGTCACTGTATGTCTTGTCCAGGTATCTTACTTTTGTCTTCTGTCAAATATGTATCTCTTAATTGGTTGATAACTGATACATCAACACACTCGGTAATACTCACAGACTCTCAAAGCATGTTGTGCAAGATAGAAAAGTTCATACTAAGAAAAGAAGGGTGGGACTTATTGAACAACTCAGTTATCCAGAGCATTACATGGATATACTGCCCTGGTCATGATGGGGTCAGAGGAAACGAGAGAGCCGACTTATTGGCAGGCAATGCGGCGATAGACGGCACATTGCTGAGAAGAGATAAAGCAGACATAATGAAAGCAGTAATAACTTCATTTCAAGATGCAGATGATGTCAATGAGGTTGAGAACGTACACATACAGAGAATGTTAGAAATGGGAGTACCTTTAGGTGAGGGTAGGAAAAGTAAATTTTAAGGAAAGTCCAGAAGATCACACAATCAACACCTCACCGGGACTCTGAGTCTACATACACTGGGATGGCTGCTGGAGCAGAGGGCGGAGCACTTATGGGAATATCCGCGTGCCGTGAAGCCAGTTTCTAATCAAGAATCAAGAATTCTGTCAAATGGTTTTCATGGATGATGAATAGATGGCTGCCATCGGACATTGCACCTTTGTCTTTTTGTGAGGAAAGGTTTTCTTAGATGTGGTGATGGGGAATGCTAGATATGTCATCACCGAAGATTGATCAACAGATCTAATAGAAGAATGATGAACTAGTTGGCTCAGAACTATATGCTATGCTCCTGGCAGAACATGATAAACCTTGGATATTGCTGCACTGGAATGTTTATATTCAGGGACTGAACATACATCCATATACCCCCCTAAAATACTACCATATCTTTGAGACAACAAGAGTTACTCAAGAGTTACCTTGGTTACTCAAGAGGACCTGTATTGTTGTCAGAAAGGCTATGGGCTGTCAAGAGCTACTTGCTCACAATTGGCTGTTCCATCCCTTAGAGAGTCCAGTTGATCCAGATACCACGCTGAGGTGAAGTCTGATGTTTCATGCTGAAAGGAGCAGATATCAAAACCAGTTGTACACCATGACAATGCTATATGTTTTCTGTACTACATCCTGCTAATCTGTTGAGAGTGATCTCAGAGAAATAAGAAGAATAAGATAGTTCCAGAAATACTCCTAAACATTTGATGGGATGATTTGTAGCTAGCAATATCCCTTCAGAGAAAAATACATAGAGCTCACAGCCAAATTTCTCTTTTTGGTTGGTACATTACAGACTAAAATTTGAAGAAAATTAATTTGTACTTCAAAGTCTGAAACTATTATTTCTTATCTGAAATACTTAGTTGAGAGTAAGGTGCAGTACAAAAGTGTGATATGTTGGAAAGCAAACACAAAGAGAACATGATCCATGTCTGAAATGACAGAAACTACTAGTCTAATTCCACTATAATAAATTAGTATGGGCTGATAAAATATTAATGTAATAATAGAAATTCACTATATACATTATAAACAATAAAGAAAAAATATAATTGGGGAATTTGAAAAGTATTGTTAAATGAGAAAATTTGTTATAAAAGTATACACTATAGAGGAATTCCACTGTATTTCCTACCTAGAATATCTTTTTAAGACAAATGTTCATTTTGAAATGGATATGGGTTGTATTGTTATATGTGCGGTCTAGTAGATAGGAGACTCAAGTGAGAAGTATCAAACAAACAACATTGATGAGGTTGCATCTGTGATGTCATTTGGCAGTTAATATATTATGCGGTTGCGTCTGTGGGTCTCCCCAATGGCTCACTAGACAAACCAACCATGCAACAGAAAACCTTAGTAGATGACATGCCTTTATATTGAGGTTATCTTCTTATAGAAGCTTCATGGCACGTCATCTATACAATCCCGTAGTCGTAACCTTTGATAACAGTTACCATGTTGTTCCGACAGGCCGACGTTGTGCTTGAACTAGTTACGGGCATGGCGTGGGTGAGCAGAACAACAAAGAAACCTGTTGCAAGAACCAGAGTTGTGCCCTGATGTTGACGTCTGTTTCAGCAGCATTAGACTCGAAACACCATCAAGTTGAATGGCTGCTGAAACAGAGGGCAGAGCACTTGTGGGAAAGCCCCACGTGCTGTGAGGCCAGTTTCTAATCAAGAATCAAGAATATTTTGCAACTATGAGTATATAAGTAAGATACAATTGGATAAGATGAAATCGGATGTGTTGAATTGACAGATATACAAGATTGCAACATTCGTTGTGAACTGCAACACAAGATGCTTACACTCACATAACTAAAATTCACAAAGTAGAAAAAAACTTTCTCTGATATTTACGTGTTTTGTTTATTTATAACTGATTTTATTTATTTCTTTAAAATTAATTATAAATTATTTTACTAAAGAAAAATATGATTTTACTTTAGCACGTAATGGAAGTAGGACATTACAGTCTTTGTCTGGTACTCGCAGAGCAGCCATTGTCAACAAATTTGCTGATCTTCTGATAGAACACAAGTCTGATGTTCTACAAGCTAACCAACAGGATGTGCAAGAAGCTTTTGCTTCAGGTACTTAATTTATGTCTTTAAAAAAAAAGGGGGAATATTAAATGGCAAATACGCAAACATAATGGGTGCTGGTTTGATATGTCAGTTAACAATTTTTTGGGGATTTCATTCTAAAACTCTCACTGGATCGGTTTTGTAGCAGGATGATGGTCTTACTAGATTTCCAACATGATGTAGTCCAGGGAACGATGTGTCACCATCTTATTTACACTTATAGTATAACACACCTGTCTTTGGTGACATTATGCAGACCTGCCGGACTTTCTCATTTATTTTAAAGAATTCACCTTCAAATCAATAACAAACACAGAAAGGGACCACCAAATCATGCAGATAGTATATGTCAGCCATTTGGGAAGCTTACAGGTCAGGAATGAAATATAAAGATTAAGAGAGGTGAGACGACAGGAATGTGATTGGTTACAAATAGTCAACACATAGTACAATTATTTACATCAATAGTGTGGGAATCTGTGGCTTCGGTAATAGAGATTCAAAGCAGTGAGAAAAGTAAAGCATCTGTGGCTGTGGTTAGGTTTGAGCGTGGTGACCAAAAGATAAGCCACAGGTTAATAACCAGTTCTCTTGAACGGCTGATGTGTCAAGCCATTGTTGCAAATAAAACGATGTCAAAACACATTTCTATTCTCTGGACCACATTGTTCTGGAAATCTTGTAGGACCATTGTCCTGCTATAAGAGAGATCAACTAAACATTGATGATCCATGTTTTGAGCATCTTAGTTGCTAACATCATCCTCTTGTTTGCTGACATCTGTTGGATGTGTAAATAGCTTTAGTTATTTTATGAAAAACTAATATATATTACTGTGTTTCTCCTTAGGTATGTCGCAAGCAGATATGGCCCGTCTGTATTTAAGTGAGCAAAAGCTTGAAACCTTAGCTAAAGGAATTCGTCAGATTGGTGCAGATGCTGTGAATGCCTTGGGAAAAGTTGTTCAGAGAACCCGTCTAGCTGATGGTATGATTTTGGAAAAGAAAACAGTTCCTATTGGTGTTTTACTAGTAATCTTTGAGTCCCGCCCAGATGCCTTGCCCCAGGTAAATAGAATATTGTGGCTTGCATGTATGTAAATAATTTTTAGTATAGAATTAAGTGACATATGGGTTTGGTTTACATTGTTGAAAATTAGTGGCTTACATTAAAGTAATTGTGCTTCGTGGTACTTTGTCATTCTGCACAAATATATAGTTTTGTTTGCTATATTCTTGAATTCTAGCAGTGAGGATCGACTTGTCTCGTCTTTAACTATTTATTACTTATTTTGTGTGTGTTCACTCTTATATAATCATCACAAATTTGAATGTGATTTCTGCCAGGGAGCGTGAAATATGCTGTGTTACAGTTTAATCTGTGCCATGTAGGTCCAGGATATTTGTTTGTAGTGTACCTTTGCTTTGAGTGGGCTTCCCTAGCCTGTGATAGCCTTTCTATTGATCACTAAGTGACAAGTCTTCTTCTACTTTACACCATGATAATTTATCATCCACTATGCCCTTGGGTTTCGCAGGCCAAAACATGTCCCTTGGTGGCAGTTCCGAGGAAACAGCAGGGATTTGGATATTGGTCGACAACATGTCTCATATGAAGTGTTCAGCTGCCATATCTCAAGTAAATTAGGTACAATGATTACAGCAGATGGAAGAAGTTCAACAGAAATAAGATGCAGAATAGGACAGGCAAAAACAGCATTCAGAAAAATGAAAAATATACTGTGTAATATGACCTTGTCATTACTGGTGAGAAAGAGAGTTCTGCAGTGCTATATAACCCCTATACTAACATATGGGTGTGAGTCTTGGACAATAAACAAACGGGAAAGTGGGAAATTAGAGGCAACAGAGATGTGGTTCTACAGAAGAATGCTGAGAATACCATGGACTGTCAGAAAAACTAATGTAGAGGTGTTGAAAGAGTCAAATGCGAAACGGACCTTAATCAACAATATAAGAAAAAGGCAATCTTATTTTTTTGGCCACATCATGAGACAGGCAGGTTTAGAGAACATAGTCACAACAGGCAAAATTGAAAGCAACAGAGACAGAGGGCGACAACGTGAGAAAATATTAGACTGTTTGACAACCTGGCACGGCAAGGAAACAACAACGACTTTGATACATAAAACTGTGGACAGAGAGCTGTGGAGAACCGTGACCGCCTACGCCAGCCAGCATGGCACCTGATGATGATGATGATGTAAATAAGGCAGTCCATTGACCCGTGTTCCATTCTGATTCAAATTAAATATAGAAAAATATAAAAAGGGTTAAATAGCTTGTTTTATGTGGAACAATACACAGATCAACATTTTGATCGAACAGTCTCTATCACGATAGGGATAAACAAGCACAGAAAGGGACCACCAAATCAAGCGGAAACTACATGTCAGCCATTTGGGAAGCTGACAGGTCAGGAATGAAACATAAAGATTAAAAGATGTGAGACGACGGGAATGTGATTGGTTACATGTAGAGAAAGTACACAAGAAAAATGCCAAATAGAGAACAAATATTATAAACAATAATAATTTTCAAAACCTCTTATCTGGATATGGTGCCAGACTGTCATGTGTGTGCTGGATGAGAAGCTAGAATTGGTCTTGGATTTGGACTACGTTGACATTTGAAATGGAGTAGCCAACTTCATCTCCAAACCTCCGTAGTTGCCTCTTGCGACGTACACGATAGGTCATAGTGTTGCTGTTCTTAGCAAAACTTTTGAACCTCAGCAACACACAGAGGTGTAGAGAATAAGGGAAGTACATATTTCACAATCCTGGTGCAGTTTTCAATATTTTTTGTGTGTGCTTGGAAGAATCAGATATTTGAGCTGATTAATTAGTATTGCTAGAAATAAAGAATTTTAAAATCATCAAGTGCCATCTTTGCATCAGATTGGCTGCAATTGATCTCCTAGATTCTTTGTCTCTTGCCTTGATTGTGTGCTCTGCTAGACTATGTTTTGCTCATCTCACAGTTTCACAGAGACACAATGGTTTAGAAAGATTAATCATTACGGGTAAAGTTCCAGGAAAGAAAACAAGAGGCAGACCAACACTATGATGGCCACATGACATCGAAGACCTTCTGAACATGACACTGGAAGAAGCTAGGCAGCTTGCACAGAAACGAGGGGCTTACAGAATGTCAGTGATGGCAACATTCTGTAAAAGACACTTTACATAGAGAGAGAGAACGAACTGGCTTTATGAATAATGCCCTTGTGAAAAATACGCGCAGAATCCTAGGAATATCGCTAAGAGACAGAGTGCGAAATGAAGACATTAGACAAATAACCGGTACCACTCCAACCTTGGAATATATTAAGAGACAACAGATAAAATGGTTTGCACACGTCAGCAGACTACCATCAGACAGTATACCACAGCAAGCTATGCTACACAGATACAGTGAAGGCATACCTTGAGGCTGACCATGAAAACGATGGACCACTGAAATAAAAGAGGCGACAAACTCCACAATATACTTAGCACACACGAAGGCCATCTCCAGAAAACTCTTCTACCCCTAACGCTGAAAGGCAACAAAGGGTTTAACGAATAGATAGATAGATAGATAGATAGACTAACATAATTCATGAACTGTACTACAAACAGGTGAATGATTGATACTGATACAATGCATATGTTTGGATCTTGTGTTTTGATAAAAGCATTACCACTCTGTCTCTTGAAGCTGAGACTTTGTTCTGTCATCCTACAATGTTTATGAGAATGTAGCAGACATAATTTTAACCAGTTCTGGCCAATAGCGATGCAGCTTGCAACTTAAGTGAACACTTTTTAGAATCTGACTAAACCACATCCCTAATTCGCTTTCTTAATTCGTTTATAATTTTTAGTCAGTTTATGTATTATTTATATTGTAGGTGGCAGCACTGTCTATATGTAGTGGGAATGGTCTTTTGCTGAAAGGTGGCAAGGAAGCAATGCACAGCAACAAGCTTCTGTTCTCTTTGGTGCAAAAAGCATTAGAACCCTTCGCCCCTGTGGACACTGTAGCCTTGGTAATTTGTTAACATTTGTATAACTACAAATTTATTCTCCATGTCATCCTTGATTCATTATTTATTTGGTGTAGAGCAGTGTTTTGCAACTTTTTTTTACCATTTCCCACCAAGTCTTTCTAAAATTCTGATGCCCCCTATGTAACATATACATATTTTTTGATATACAAAATTGAATTATTCCCTAAAAGGCAGGAAATAATTGCCCACTGAATTGCCCCCTGAATAGTAAAATTGCCCCTTGTAGGACGTGGGCCCCGCAATGAGAAACACTGGTGTAGAGAATAAGAGAGCATATGTCCAGTCAAGAGGTTAGAGTACTTAATAATCCATGTAAAAGAACCAAGTCCAGATGAATATTAAATAATTAAATTTAATAGGACAATTTGTCACCCCAGCTTCACATACTAAGACATAGCACCATGAAATCTCAATACAACTGTAGGATTTTCTTTCTTGTATGGAATTTTATTGTGAGGATCACCTGTGTTCTGGTGGGGTCGGAAGGGAACAGAAAAAAAACAACACTAATCTGTTGATGTGTAGAATCAATCAGGTACCATGCAGAATGGCGTAGACGATCATGTTTCTCTATGACCCTCTGTCTCTTGTGTTGTCAATAAGCTCAGTTGGTGAACTTCTCCTGTGCCATAATACTATTCCATCTAGTAACTTCTCTCTTTGTTGTCCTCTGTCTCTTCTCCCCTTGATCTTTCCAGTGGTTATTAAGTGTCCAAGCTGTGTTCTTCTCAGCACATGCCCTAGAAACCTTGATTGTTTGCCCCTAATGTATGATTGATCTTTTTATGCCAATATCAATGAGAACCTCTGCATTATATTTCTTGGCTGTCCATGTTATTTTCATCAGAAACCACATCTCTGTAGCCTCCAGTTCATTTTGAATTTTTTTGTTTATGGTCCATGCTTCACATCCATAAAAAGGAATTGATTCGATATAACATCTCAACACTCGAAATCGGGTCTTCATTAATAGTGTTCCATTGCACAAAATGGTTCTCATTTTTTGGAATGCTGATTTGGCTTGTGCTGTTAGGCTCTTTATCTCACTTGAGCATCTACCTTCTGATGTTAACAGGGTGCCAAGATATTTCACTTTTTCAACTTGTTTTAATTTTGTGTCATTAATCATTATGTTGCACCTTGGTGGTGTATGCCTCTTCGATGCAACCATTATTTCTGTTCTCTTCTTATTTAAACTGAGGCCTTTGTTTGCACTTTCTTTCACTACTTTATCCAATAGGGCTTGTAGTTTTTGCTCACTTCCTGCAATCAGTACTGTATCGTCAGCATATCTCAAGTTATTTATATTGCATTATTCCACTTTTATTCCTGGCATATCTTCTATATTTTGCATAATGTATTCTGTATACAGGAAGAAAAATTCCAGTGACATTGCATGACCTTGCCTGACACCCATTTCTATCTTTTGAAATCTTCCTATAGTGTTATTAACTCTCATCGCAGCCATTTATTTCCAATACATATTTCTTACTATTCTTAGATCTTTCTGTTAATGTGTATAATATATTCTGTTCATGTGTAGAATAAATTCTGTTCATGTGTAGAATACATTCTGTTCATGTGTAGAATACATTCTGTTGATGTGTAGAATACATTCTGTTGATGTGTAGAATAAATTCTGTTCATGTGTAGAATACATTCTGTAGATGTGTAGAATACATTCTGTAGATGTGTAGAATAAATTCTGTAGATGTGTAGAATAAATTCTGTTCATGTGTAGAATACATTCTGTTCATGTGTAGAATACATTCTGTAAATGTGTAGAATACATTCTGTAGATGTGTAGTATACATTCTGTTGATGTGTAGAATACATTCTGTTCATGTGTAGAATACATTCTGTAAATGTGTAGAATACATTCTGTAAATGTGCAGGAGTTTGAAAATAAATATATGAGAGAAGTGATATGACATGGAAGTGACATCACATGGTATAGAATACACTTGTTCTGTCTAAAACCACTAATCACCATCATCACTTGTCACACCAACTAGTACAGGTGATCATGGATCTTCCAACTCTCTATTTTCAGTATCTTTTATCAAGATTGTTATTGACTCCCTGCCATGACACATTGTCAGAATATCATTTCTCAACTTTGACTTTGTTTTCCTCAATATTTCTTGCCTGTTGTGACTATGTATTCTCCAGACCTTGTCCTATAACGTGTCAAAAACAATGTTTGACACATTTAACTCTTTCAGTACCTATTCGTTAGTTTTTCTATCTGTCCATGTTACTCTCATAATATTCTATTGCACCACATCTCTGTTTCCTCTAATTTTGCACTATCCTGTTATCCTGAAAACTATTAATGATTGTATTAAAACCATTGTCCTGTGTTATGTCAAATAGTATGGTGTCAACTATGTCTGAAAGTGTTTCTTTTCTACCCTTATTTATACCTATATTTGTTTAATACCACATAACAGACTTAGCGATAAAATATCACTTGTGATATATTCTTTGAATTTCCAAGCAGAAATGGAAGCCATAGCAGAGGTAGCCAAAATGCTCATAAATTGCTTGCCGAGCCACAACAGACAACTAGTCTTCTAACTGATGCAAAGTCAGTATTGCAGACAGTGAAAGATCCAAAAAACACGAGCATGAATTAACTTATGGCCTGCTTACTACACCTTAGCAGTACCACCAAAGAAACAGTACTACAGTGGATCCCTGGTCACTGTGGCATACCTGGAAATGAAAAAAGCTGATCTCCTAGCAAGGAAAGGGGATCACTAGAATAAACAGAAAATGATAATACGTACTATGAATGTTAGACTATGATAAAAGCAGAATATAAGGAAAAGTGAAAGCAGATGCACCCAACTGAAGAACCAAATGACCCCTACCATCAAATGTCATGCAAGGAACAAACCATCATCTTCAGACTACTAATTGACCACAACAGACTGAGAAGTCACATATTCAGAAAACTGAAAATAGGTGAGACAGACCTGTGCAACTGTGGACAATCCAGAGATAGCAGAACACATTCTTCATGCATTTCAACCATATCAAAAAGAGAGTAAGAAAATATGACCTACTGAGATGGCATGACTTTCAAACCTGAGGGATGACTTGAAGTGAATTACACAGTTCATTGAAGCTATTGGCACTGTAACCTAATATCTGACTGAAGAACGAATAAGATATATTCTCTGGACATTTGTAATACTAAATGAAATATTGTACATCTTTCTTATTTATGTTATGTTTTACAGGTAAGTCACAGAGAAGATATTTCAGATCTACTACAGCTGAATAATTTCATTGATTTGGTGATCCCACGATGCTCAGAGCAACTTGCAACTCGCATAAGACAGCTCAGCCAGGGTATTCCAGTACTTGGACACAGTCCTGGTGTTTGTCATGTTTATATTGACAAAGATGTTGATCCAGAAATGGCACTTGATATTGGTGAGGTTGCATCTTTGATGTCATTTGGCAATTAAATATAATTTAGAAACCATGAGTATATAAGTGATCCTTGTTTTTTTTTTGGAAACAATAGAGATGTTTGAAAATTGATTTGAATTTAGTATACAATGTTAGCCATGAGATTTGTAACTACTTCCTGCTGACTAATAGGAGTGAGAGAACATAAGAAAGAAAAATTTCAAGTGGAAAGTAATACATCGAACATAAATAGTTGATAATGTGAATATCTTTAATTAATTATGTAAAAGAATGCCACTATAAGCCTGTCTTACTCAATAATAGAGTGATTTATAATGGTATGTTGTTACTAGAAGATTTGCTGCTTAACCCCTTAGCTAAGGAGGTATTCTTAAGGATAGGATGAAAAGCCACAATCATTTTTCACACAGGAAAAATCCTCCTCTTCTTAGCTTCCTAGGAAAGAAAACCCTCCTTATAATAAACCTGGAAGCTTATAATAAAGCATTCAGATGAATTGTTTCCCTGGGAAACTAAGAAGAAGATCTCGGGAGCATAGCGCAACCCTTCATCGTATCCTTAAGGATACCTTCGCAGCTAAGAGGTTACGGGTCACTGAAAGTATATCATTGTTGTTCTATTTATTGGGAACAATTGATGGAGAGTGCCAGTTGAAGCCCTATTTTCCACTAAGAATTAGGTTTATGGACAATTACAGTAGTAATACTGAAGACAACAATATCAATTCCTCTGTATGTTTCAAAACTCAAATAGGTGCAAAGAATAGCACTGCTGTGACCTGCCATGCATGTCATAAGATGCTTCTTCTCTGTTCATTCTTAAACTGCTGATGATTGGCAGGATGTATTCTGGAGATGGAATGCATTGTGTCATGGCTTACAGCTTAGCAAGAATATCTGTACCTCTCAGCCTCACATATGACTCCAGCATAGACTGTTGGCCACTTCAGTCCTATATTCGATGGGATAACCAACTCTACCCCATAGCTGTTCCAACCTGTAGAAGTTCTAAATTATCAAAAAGCCATGCTGAAGTTTGATGTATCAGGCTGAAAGGCACATATTTTACAGCTTAAGTCATGGTAACATATTCCATTCTCCAAATTACATCCTGCTGAATATCAAGAGTTTGAAAAGGAACACAGAAGAAGAAATAATATCTGTACTATACGTGCAGATGTGGCCAGATCATGTGTTCACAGTCCAACTTTTAAATATTATGCGCAGACCATTTAAATCATTCAAATACCCCTTCCCCTCCCAAAAAAGAAATTGTATGACTTCCAGCACCAAGGTTAGAAGAGTTTTCTGGAGACAGCTTTTTTGAGTGCTTCATATATGATAATTTTCATTGATTCTTTTATTTCAGTGATCTATGTTAGGCATGGTCTCCCTCTGGCTTTGTACCCATTGTGTCTGTATAGCAATGTTTTTTTGAGAGGCACTATCTGATGGTAGTCTGGAAGCATGTGAAAACCACTTAATCCGTTGTCTTCTGATGTAGTCCAGTATTGGCATTGTGTTTGTTAGCCGTCTGATGTATTCATTTCTGATTTTATCTCTTCATAATGTTTTGTTACCCAGTGAAAGATGCCAAATGTGATTACCCAGCTGCATGTAACAGTATGGAGACCTTACTTGTTCATAAATCTCACAGAGATGGCACACTCTTTGATAAACTTTGTGAGATGCTCAGAATCCAAGGGGTGAGTTGCTCAATGTTTTCAGTTACTCTGATTCATAGTATAGTCTTGTATGTGAAATGTTTCTTATGGCTCACCAGAATTAATGTTTGTATGTGTTTTTAATGTTAGATATTTTTGCATGTAAATTAGCATTGTATGCGAGGGCATGCAGAGATTGAAGGCAATGAGTGAGTCAATACACTGGTGAGCATTGTCACAGTGTCAATAAGTAACATCAATGGATCAATCTGACATAGTTAATGCTTTATGGGATCTCATCTGCTTGGAAGATTTTCACAAGTGTGAATTATGGATGCTCTCAAGAGTGTGAGATTAATGTAAAGATTGGAACAGACTGTGAAGATTAATGTAAAGATTGGAACAGACTGAAGATTAATGTAAAGATTGGAACAGACTGTGAAGATTAATGTAAAGATTGGAACAGACTGTGAAGATTAATGTAAAGATTGGAACAGACTGTGAAGATTAATGTAAAGATCTGAACAGACTGTGAAGATTAATGTAAAGATTGGAACATACTGTGAAGAGAAACATAATCAAAATATGAAGAGACTAATAAATCAGCATCAAACTGAAGCTACCTATCACTATGCTGATGGATTTATTCATATGGGAATCTGAGCATCGATGAACTTAGCCAGAGTATGCTGATGATAACCTGCAGTCATAACTCATTGCCCTACTATTCTGTCTTTGGGAATCTTGCTTTAGTTTTAAGTATCAAGATCTGTCAGCCGAAGATGAATGTGTTGGGCCAATGGCGCAAATTAAATGGCGACACAATTCATTTTCATTCTCTGGACTACGCCCTGCTGGAAATCTAGGTCCTGCTACAAGGGAGATACAGCAGGAGTTTGAGAATGAATGCTGAAGAAGTATCAAGCTTTGTAATTTTATTTCTGTGTTGTTCATATATTTAGAAGGGGAGTACTTTATCTTATACATTTATTAATTCTATATAATTCTATTTGTGGTTTCCATCTGGCTATCACTAAACATGTATTATTAAACTGGTCTGCCTGTATTACATGTGTTTGTTCCCAGTCCTAGCCTTGCATATCTTCTTAGCCTGTGACATCCATGGCATGATACACTTCAATCTTGTGCCCTTAAGATTATTAGTTTTCTTGTGTATTGGTATCTCTAGTCTACAATAGCATGTTTTTTTTCCCTTAGATTACAGAATAAGATGAGAAGGTTGAAAGAAATAAAACTAGTATATCATTTTCATATTGGAGTATCCTTATTGCAGTTTGGAACTATATACATTCTTTTATTCGCACATTGTGAATGTGAAAACATAGGATACCTAACCCATAATCAACCATGAATGAAAGAAGAGAAAGAATCAGAATTCACATTGTCTTGTTTTAAAAAATATTTTTTCAAATCATTCCCAAACATAAAACAACAAATGTGATTGTTTATATTAGAGCAAATGTAAATGTTGAAACTATTGAAACTTCTTATCCACAACTCTGTCTGTCAACACATTATTGATAGTGGTTTTTTTGTTTAAATTTTAGGTGAAAATTCATGCTGGACCAAATTTGGGCCAGGCTCTTAGATTTGGACCTGCTGTAGCGGCATCAATGTGCACAGAATATGGAGCTTTGGAGTGTGCTGTGGAAATTGTAGATGATCTTGATGGTGCAATACAGCATATAAACACATACGGCAGCTCAAACACAGACACAATTGTCACAAATAATGGTTGGTTATATATATAGTAGTATATGTGTGACAGCGTGCAGGCATGTTTGGGTATGTGTGTGGGTTAAAGAATTTGAGCTACAAATAAGATTATCCCAAGACAAAGGTGCACCAACATGAAATGAAACTAAATAGCCACAGGTAGGCAGTCACAGAAGTTAAATTTAGGTAAGTAGTACAGCCTAATGGCTAAAGTTAGCTATTTAGTCATCAGATCATCATCATGGCACTCAGGGTAAATCCATAGATACTCCGATCTCATATTCACTATGTCCTTCAGCATGTGGTGACTGACTGTTGCAGTTCTGTGTTGGTTGATAACTCTTCTTGTGATCCTATATGCTGCTTGTTTCTTGCAACACCACATGTCACTCCCAGGTCCTGCCTTCTAGCCATAGATACGAAGGAAGAAATACACCCAATATCTTCCAACTCCGTAATTGCATTAAAAATATCAGCACTGTCCATTGAACTGCCACTAGTCACTGTGACCATTCTGATGAGTCTGTCTGCCCTTTTATTTCCCTCAACAATCACATGTAGACATACAAAAATTGAAGGTAACTTTCTTCAGTACAGATTTCATCATCGACTCAAGCCACCCAGAGGGTAGATACCCAACTTAATCTTTTGAAACATGCTAATAGAATCAGTAAGAAAACGAACACCTGTACCATCACCTCTATCATCATACCAGTAGTAGTTGTATAGAAAACACCACTTTCTTCCCTAATGCACTTCCATCTGTATTGAGCCATGAATGCCTGATCACTGCGCATGTGTCAAACTACAGACCCATCAGTGTCAACAATAATATCGATACCATCAGAGGACTTCTCACTGATTAGAGTTTGGACTTGTGAATCTATTCTCTGGAATTGTTGTCACGTTTCCTGGAAAGTGTGATTACTTCTTCAATGGAAGTTGTAAATGTAAACATGTTACATACTTGAGTACATATGAAGAAACCTGAAAACAATGAAATCAATCCTCTTCACTTTTTTTTTAACAGCAGGAAGGTTTAGGTATGTTCTTGCCTGGATACAATATTAAATTAATCTGATGACAATCATGGCAACAGCACTGACAACCCATTCAATTCTTTACCTAGAATAGCCCAAAGTAACATCCTAATCATGATTACAAAATACAAAACTGTTGATATATTGTTATATGTTTTATATATATATATATATATATATATATATATATATATATATATATATATATATATATATATATATATATATATATACATACATACATACATACATACATACATACATACATACATACATACATACATATATATATATATATATATATAAAACATATAACAATATATATTGTTAAATGTTGTTAGACTTTATAACAATGCTTAATTGTGTATGATTAAAGTCAATGTTGAGTAGAGAAAACAATTTTATAAGAGTCTGAATTAGTGATACATTTATGTATTCACAGCTTTTGTGTTTTCTATTCAACAGAAGAAACTGCCAACAAATTTTTGAAAATGGTCGACAGTGCAAGTGTATTCAAGAATGCTAGCACTAGATTTGCAGATGGGTACAGATTTGGACTTGGTAAGAATGCTTTTTTTTTAGTGCTTCAACAAATCATGAACATATTATTTGAAAAAACTTGTTAGTTTATGTCCTTTGGATAATTTGTAAAAAGAGCATATTAATTTCAATTGCTATGTGAATGGCAGGTCAACTACATTTTTGAAAGAATGTCACCTGAATAATATGGCCTTAAATTATATATCAATAAAGAAACAAACTTATTATTAGAGGGTACTCTTGAAGTATGCCTGGCATGTTCAAAGAGATGACTTGAGATGTTAGTTTGTAGAAACTTCTTAAGATGTAAGTTTCTAGAGACTGATCTTGAGATGTTAGTTTGTAGATGTTAGTTTGTACTGACTTCTCTTGAGATGTTAGTTCGTAGAGACTTCTTGAGATGTTATTTTTTAGAGACTGTTCTTGAGATGTTAGTTAATAGATGTTAGTTTGTTTATATTGTGTATACTTTTGCAAGCCTAATTTTTGTTTAAATTTTGTATTACAAAGGAGCTGAAGTTGGAGTGAGCACATCTCGCATTCATGCACGTGGTCCAGTTGGTATGGAAGGTTTGCTGACATACAAGTGGGTTCTGTCAGGGACAGGACAAGTTGTCTCTGATTTCTCGAATGGAAAGTTGAAGTTTACACATGAACGTCTGCCAGTTGATAGTGAAGAATCTGAATCTGATTCATGATGGTTGCCCAGCTGGAAGTAGCCCTGACTGAATGTGACCCGAGACAATAACAAATTGTTTATTGCGGATACTCTTATGTTATGTTATTTCTTTGTTACTATACATGTCAACCTGTAAGGTTTTCCCTTACAATGTAACCTTTTCAGCCATATATGACATTGTAACCTTTCTTACATCAATGATGTAACATATTTTTTAATATTTTCAAATTAAATCATTTTCTGATAATGTTAAAGGCAGGATTTACATACAATTTTACTAAGTCTGTAAGAATAATAACTTTCAAAATATTAAATATCACTTAAGAGGCTTCTAGTCATTCCATTTTTTACTAGAAGTCAACATGAAGTGGTTTTAATTAGTAGTGCCTCATAAAGCAGCATGTAAAGGTAGGTAGTTAATGAGTTTTACCTCTCTTTTGGAGAGACATGTCCTTTCAACCAGTGGACAACACCCAAAGTCCAATTTGGTTATCTCAGGGAGCACTACCATAAAATATTAAAGACACCAAGGTTAAGCAGCATGTAAAGACATTGTTTTATGCTGTTTATACAAAGAGTTAAAGAGGTGGCTTCAATATATGATCTGAATGAACATTTCAAAATATAATCACTTAGAAGAGCTATATTTTTGTAATAACTAATTCTGGATTCATATATTTCATGATTAATGTATAGTTTAAATTTACAAATACATTTATCTGTTCTGTATTTTTTTTTTTAAATATTAAAAAAAAAATATATACAGTACAAGTAAACGCCACCACATAGTTGAGTTATTTCCCCTATGTTTGTAAATTTCATGTTCATCATTAAATAGTTTAAATATTAAATTATTTTAGGGTTTGGGTTAGAATAGTTGTGTTTTACATAACTAACCCTAAGCCATTTACTTTGTGCTCAAGAGGTTGTGAGCTCAAATTGTAAAGTAAATTTTTTAGAGATCTCCAGGGATTATTGTTTGAAGAAATGGAGGTACATGCTGTGAGTGGTGCTTTCAGAGGGTGTTGTATCACTTCGTTGAGAGGGATGCAGTATATATATATATATATATATATATATATATATGTGGTAGTCAGAGTACAAAGAGGTCAATCCTCTTAGCAAGAAAGCAATAATTAATGACTTTGTAGCCCTTTTGTACAGGTCATCATCTCAACAGGTTGACAGGTATATCCAGCTCAAAGATAGATATCAACAAAATGATATTCCAAAGTTGTTCTTCCAATTTTGCCTTACACACTAAAGCATATTATTACTAATATTTCTGTTATTTTTATTGTTCCTGCCTTGAAATATTGTTGAATTTTGTTGTTATATGACAATTTAAGTATAGAATTTTGTTCTGGATGTGAGCACTTGTTTTAGTATAAGAGATTTGAACATACTAGGTGGTATCAGAAAGTCTAAGTAAAGTAACTGAGTTGCCTCATTTGAATTTGATCATCAACTGATCTTTTTCTCGGGACACGTGGGTGTGGAGGGTAACGAACGGGCTGACCAATTAGCTAGCCTCACCATCATAACAGATGGTCAGTCTATTGACTGAACAGACATACTCAGTGCTTTTCATGAGTCCACACGATAAGAGTATTTTGAGATAAATGAGCATGAGTTAATATTGAGAATGTGTGATTTGGGAGTGAAAATAGGCTTGGCCCATAGAGAACACCTAACCAAGATAGAACCGGGACCATCAGCCGTTATACTCTGAGAGATTTACTGAAACAGAGATCTGAGCATCTATGGACAATGTCCAGTATGGACAATATACATTTGTATACTTTTGAAATCTACCAAAATACATGGGAAGAACTTGCACAAATAAAATATATCTACACTGCGCTCTACAGTCAAAAAGGGCGCATCATCTTGTGAAAAGAGAAGAAATGCTGCATCTCAACAGCGGAGAGTAGTTAGAAAGTCATGGATAGACCATAATCCTTCTACAGTGGTCATTCTATGCCCCAACTGTCCAAGGAAATTTTCAGCTTGAATAGGACGTATTAGCCATCTACGAACTCATAATCAAGGGCATAACTCTTAACTGAATATCAAAAGTGGACTTAACAAATGGTCATCATCATCACTTTTGATGGATGAACAATAGCTGCTCTTCACTGTTAAGTTGTTGCATTTCTCCTATTTTCACAAGATGATGCACTTTTTTTTTTACTGTAACTCTATTTTGTGCAATTTCTTCCTCTTATGTCTTGGTCTATTTCAAAGGTTTTCAGTCAGGTCTTTAACAAGTTTTTTAGTGGCTCTTTTGGTCACCTTGACATCATATGCTCTTCTGCAACTCACCATAGAGAAGTATCTTTGGCCGACAATGATCTGGCACACATACCAAATGACCTGCCCAAAAAATCTGTGTCTGCATCAGAATAGTGTCAATGACAGTGCTATCCAGAATCTTGTCTTGCCATCTGATGTTCATAATTTTTGGTGAGACAAGTTTAACACTGGTATAAACATTGCAACACTACTCTTAACATGCTAGTTCACCAGACATTGAAAGAGTGACCATCAGTGTCACAATAAATAAGACTTTGAAAGAGTGACCATCAGTGTCACAATACATAATAATTTGAAAGTGACCATCAGTGTCACAATAAATAAGACTTTGAAAGAGTGACCATCAGTGTCACAATAAATAAGACTTTGAAAGAGTGACCATCAGTGTCACAATAAATAAGACTTTGAAAGAGTGACCATCAGTGTCACAATAAATAAAGTCTTGGAACTTTCCAACATGGAGAGACTCATCTATTTTATGCAAGCTTCATAATTCTGTGCAGATGTATACAAAATGTAAAAGTAAATTGTCAAGTCTCTTAACACAATTTTAACACTTAAGAGGAAATGCAACTTCAGAAATTAGGAAATGCAACTTCAGAAATTAGGAAATGCAAATTCAGCATATATTTTTTCAACAACATGATCTTGTATAATATCTTTTCAGACAGCGGACAAGACAAATAAGTGATAAATGTTTATTCTTTAATGTAGGTTTATTCAGGAATGAAACAATTTAGAGTTGTTTGAAAGATGTTTCATGTTTTCAGCAACTTTTTGTCTTGTTTAAGTATATTGATTCTTCATTACAGACTTGTGTCCAGTATGTATAATTAATATGGGAATAATTGTTTCACAATATCAACAATTGTTTGATATTATTTTACATAACAAAATAGAACATGAATGGTTTATTCACCTATCTGACTAATGTATGAATGATTTATTTCATAATAAAAATGCACATACATTTTGGATATTGTGTAAGTGAAATATTTATAAAATGTTTATTGAACAAGGACTGGAGATGCAGAAATTATCTGCCTATTGCTTGAGTGTCAGATTTGTTGATCTTTCTCTAATATTATGTTTGTGAAATATTACATTATAAAGATATCATATCATAGCAAGTGATTTTACTGCAGTTTTTGTTTTAAATGCCAGCTAGATTTCAGGTAACAGTTTATGGAGATAAAATGTAATGACTATTGTCAAACATGAAATTATAAAATATATAAATGTAATGAACTAATATGAAACATGAAATTGACTACTATATTAATTTAATGTAATAATGTGAAACATGAGTACAGTAATGTAGTGTAATAATGTGAAACATGAGTACAGTAATGTAGTGTAATAATGTGAAACATGAGTACAGTAATGTAAATGGAATAATGTGAAACATGAGTACAGTAATGTAAATGGAATAATACAAAACATGAGTACAGTAATGGAATAATACAAAACATGAGTACAGTAATGTAATGGAATAATGTGAAAAACATGAGTACAGTAATGGAATGGAATAATACAAAACATGAGTACAGTAATGTAAATGGAATAATCTGAAACGTGAGTACAGTATTGGAATGGAATAATACAAAACATGAGTACAGTAATGGAATAATACAAAACATGAGTACATTATTGTAATTGAGGGGTTCTCAACCTTTTCTGATGGCGAGCACCACCAACATGTAATCGTTAGTGCTCGTGAGCGCTTTTTAACTGGCATGGCAGGGAAACAATAACAATCTTGATACATAATACTGGAGATTCAGAGCCATGATCGCCTACGCCAGCCAGCATGGCACCTGATAATGATGATGAACTGTTCAGTCTACTGTTTCATCCGTTCATGAAGAAAGCATGTAGAATAGCTTTGGTTATACTACCGTTAGTTGAAAATATGAAATTGTTTAGCATATGCAAAGATGGATGTTAATTAATTCAGTGTTACTTGGTTTGCAAGGGAAATTATGAGCACCCAATTACTCCTAGCCATAAAGGCTGGTTCAGCTCTTACTTTGGTGGATTTTGACTGCTTTCTGTTTTGGTGTACTATCCATAGATAAACTGGCTTAAAAAAAATATGTGAAACTACTATGTTTGAAGCTCATATCATATTTTTACATCACCATCTTGTATGTAATGCCCGTAGCACTTTGGGAAGCAACAAAACATTCTTCCGTTATTGTTAACCATTTTTTTACTTGATGTCAGCTTTATTATGCACTTATGTTGAGATTATGTAACGATATAACATCAAGTATTAGGTATGTATGCTTCATGAAAAATATATCATTGTTTTATGAAATATAATGTGGTACATTGATATGAATTGATTCATGTCATTATGATACTTTATATGAGCGATTAGAAAAAATGGTTTTTGACAATGTAGGTTTTTTTTAATAAGTATAGCTGTAGTAATTTTGTCATTGGTTTTGTATTTTTTTTTAACCTGTATCAAGATTAGATAGTGGTACCCTAACATTATGATAGTGTTAGCATAAGACCAAATGATTGAAATTATTTATTACTTTTATTAAGAATTGATAGTGGGGCATCCACATTATGATAGGGTCAGTATAAGACCAAATGACAGGGTAACTTCCCAAAGTAGAAGGTTGACAGTTTGTACAAATGTTGATAATCAAACATTCAGCCAGATATAAGTAGAAACATGGACACTAAATAAACAATTAGAAGACAAAATTGATGCCTTTGAGATGTGGGTATATAGAAGAATAGGGAGAACATCATGGAAAGAGAAGAAAACAAATAAAGAGGTGCTAAAAACACTTAATATGAAGAAAGAAACTACTATGAGAAATAAAGATCAGGCAAATAAAATACTTTGGACACATTAAAAGACATGACACCCTATTGAAGACCTTACTTGAGGGTAAAGTCAAAGGGAAGCGAGCAAGAGGTAGGCAGAGATACAAGTGGGAGAGTAACATTACATGATGGACAGGTTACAGTCTAGCAGAGTGCACCACCAAGACAAGAGACAGGAGATGTTGGAGATACGTTGCAGCCAACCTTTGTTGCGGAGACAGCACTTGATGATGATGATGAAGTAGATGACAGTCAATAATGTGAACATACATTTCTTACTCGACTGTGTCCATCTACAGAACACAGAAGATGTGCAGAGCACAAGTCTACCTCCAAATCACAGCTGACAAAGAACACCCACTGCATTCTGAAATATAGAAAGTGATAGTAAATTAAAAATAGGAAATTAATGGATGGGGTGTGTGGCAGATGTTATATAAAGAAATTGAGCTCTTGTGGGTCTGCCCTTAGTGTAGTAGTATCGGTCCAATTTTCTAACTAAAGTGACAAATTCTGTAGCGGCATCATGAAGTGCAGAGATTGTGAAAATTGACATTTTTTTGTGACTGTGAATGGGACAAACATTTATTGGAAAGTTTAGCCAAAATTGTGTATTTTTGAGAAATGTAAAAAGGCAGAATTAGGAAATCATGTTGACTCAAGTTGCAAAGTGAATTTGTGTCATTTGAATGGATCTGATTCAAATCTTGCCCACTACCTTGTTTTTTTTAAATTACGTGTTTTGAATGTTTACAGTATTTTAGTATTCTATATAAAATAAAATTCAATTCAGTTGTAGTGGAACAACCATTTAAAGATGGAAATAGCTTAGCAATGTGTGGACATTTCAACTGAAGCCATCTTGAAAAATGCATATTATTAGGTACATGTCATGAAATTATACAATAAGAAGAGCAGCCATGGAATAGTCTCAAAGTATAAAGCTGATATTCATGAATAAGTCTTGTTTACAGCAACATAGTACTTATGTAGGAGATAAGTAATGAAGTTTTACTCAATGACTACTATCACACTATCACTGTCGAAAGCTCATGTGAAATAATACACACAACAAAACACAGGATATAATCATACAAATAACAATACACAGGACATAATCGACCACAAGGCCTTTATCAAGATAAGCACGCAACATCAAAAGACAATGAGTAGAAATGTTGTGTGGTCATCTTGATAAAGGCCTATCGGTAGGTATGCTTGATAAAGTTGCTTTATCTTGATAAAGACCTTTATGTCGATTATGTCCTGTGTATTGTTATTTGTATGATTATGTCCTGTGTTTGTGTGTATTATTTCACGTGAGCAGTGAAATCATGTGACAGTAATAGTGTGTTAGTCGTCATTCAGTAAGACTTCATTACTTGTTTGCTATGTAAGTACTATTTTCATACAGTTTTGCTAGCAGTATTACCTTTTATTGATTGTAATTTTGCAGCAACATGAAAGAGTATTTGTAACACTCATCGATAAGGATAATTATTTCTGTTAAGGAGAATTGTTTCGTGTTAAGAATTGTATCTAAGAAAAATTGTTTCTGTTAACCTGTAGCAGCCCAGCTAAAAATAATGCATTCTTTCTCTGGCACTCAGTCATTTTTTTAATGACTTCTAGTTTTTCTGCACGTTTGCTTTGTTTGCGTAACGTTTTTATTTATTGAGTTATTGATTTCAAATTCTGAGACAATAGAGATATGTGGATACTGGATATGATTTGAAGGTGTTGTTTACTTGTGTGTGACAGTGTTATGTTGTGTACAACCAAAATCAAGAATTTGGACAAACACACACAAAGAACTTACCATGTCAAGGGCATGGGTAGGCCAAGCTGAAAAAAAAAAAACAGCTCCTCAAATTCCTCATCGTAAATGACATCAATTACATTACTATTAAATATTATGAACATCTCTCTCAAATGCCATTTGTTGATCTACACTAACTGAAACACTAAAGCATTAAAATTCGCCCTTTTCTGAATCATAATCCGTGAAGAATTAGCGAAAAATGGCAGCACTGAAGTTAGACCTAGACAGTTTGGTTTACAAATGTGACAGGTCGAATAAATTACAATTGCATATTTATATCGCTGCAGAAAACTAAGGAACAATCACTCTAGCACACACTTACTATTAGAGCATAATAGGAAATAAACATGGATGACTTGTCCATGACTACACATGGTTACCTCGATGTATAAATTTGTTGACAGTGGGTTTCTATTGCTAGATTACATTTCGACATTTGTAGACTTTGGATTGCTACAGGCTAATGAGAACTGTTTCCTGCTAAGAATTGTTTCTGTTAAGAAAAATTGCTTCTGTTAAGGAAAATTGTATCCGTATTTTAAGTTTAAATCTATAATGTGACATAAATGTTGTTGGACCTCATGTACAGTTAGAAACCTATGGCTGTTATTTCAACATTATTTTTATTCTTTACATAATTTTGAATTTCATTGAACATTTGATATACAGGCCTAATTTTACTGTAGTCTTCCCATTATCAATATGCAAGTTTATGTATTGTGTTTAGTATTTGCAATTCTATTTAGTTATCCATTTTCAATTTCCTCATTTATTCTAGATTTTTGTTTGAATTTTACAGTAAATTAGATGACTGATAAAGAAGAACATTGTAGTAAATTTTATAATTTTTTGGGAGTTTTTATTAGTAGATAAATTATTGCTTCTGCAAGACATGCTGGAGTTATTGAGGAGTTTTTGTGTGCAAAGTCGCAAGATTTTAAATTATGGTTAGACCTACATATTGAACAGAGTACTCTATAGTAGCAGGATGGATATCACATGTGAACATATGATTGCAAGTACAGTAGACATTTGATTATCCAAATTAATTGGGGATCAGGCTGATAGATAATTGAAAATTAAGATAATTGGATATAGCTCAGGAATGAAGCAAATTAGTGTACATACATACAATCATACATTTATATGAACAAAATTTTATTGATAAAAGTACAGTAATATATAAGCAACTATGTATTGCAAATAAACTACATAGTAACGACACTTGCGCACTGCCCCAGGACCTCTCTACCACATCCGTTATCGCTCTAAAATTATTTCACCCAATTGTATAATTGGAGATTCGGTTAATTTGGATTTGGATAATTGATTTCTACTGTACATTGAAACTTAAGTGAAATAGGAATTGGTTTGGAATTAGTGCCTACCTATGTGATTATTTCCCTTAGCTATCAATTTATGTTTATCATTTATTGATTTAAATATAATAAATTTAGGTTAGGATTATGATTATTTTCTTCTTCTGCGTTCGTTCTCAAACTCCTGCAGATTAGCAGTATGTAGTCCAGAGAACAGAATGCGCTGTTTCGTGGTTTACAGCATTGCTGCGATATCTGCGCCATTTGGCCTGACACATCCGACTTCAGCAATGATTATTTTAAAACATAACTAACCCTAACCCTAAAAAAAGGAATATCTAAATTAATTATTGATATAATATTTAGATTAATTAACTATAAAATACCTAGGTAGGTACTAATTGCAAACAAGAATTGTGAAACATTACAACTAGAGAGAGAGAGAGAATAATGACATCTTATTTGAAACAAATAAGTATTGTCACAAAATATTGCTTTCTGAGTTTGATAGTGAATAAGAAGTGGTATGAGTTACATTCTGGATAACACTGCTGTGCAATTTCCATTTAAACTCCATTTTTATTACAGAAATTTGATATCTTATGTTACATTTTCACAGTTTAACAGCTGGAACAAACTGTTGTATTCAGTTGATGAACTCAAGCATGACCTAATGATAGTAAAGGCCATTGGACTACCACATTGTACATCACTTATGAGATGTTAGTCCAAGCTATCAATTGATCACTTTCAGTATACTTTGCGATGTGAGCAAATTAAAAGCATGGAGTAGCCTCTCACGATGACAAGAAATGGGTTACTTAAAAGGTCTGTTACTGTTGATAGGTCATGCTGTATTGTCATCCTTATTACAGCTATCTATTTTCTTGGTCATAGAAACTTTATTATTATTATACTTAAAATACACTTAGAGAAACTTATTGATACCTCATTCCATGCCCAAAATTGTTTCTATAACTACTGACTGACCAGTTGTAAATGCAGAGTAGAATTTGTGAGGAAAAAAAAACAACTGGGTACTCTTTTCAGTTACTAATACAAATAAAAATGTAAAATTGCTATACTTTTTGTGCAGTCCATTTTATTCTACTCATTTGACTTATGCAAATATTCATCTGAATTATACAAAGTGATAGAATATTCATATTTTATTTGAAAATGTCAATAACTAGTCTACATGCAGTCAACTTCAAGTGTTCTTCAAGTCAGTGCCTAAATTTTCATTCCATAATGATTATTTTTTTATTCAGTGAACCGTTCCTATGTGAGAATTGTTAGTACTGGGGTCTATATAAGAATGCTATTGATATGTAGGTGAAAATTTAACACTCAAGGTAATGAAGTTTTGTGAATCACTAGAAGCACACAGGAAAACACATACAAATCGATATTTCAACCAAAAGCCCTTTATCAAGAACACAACATGAGGAGTAAGAAGGCATAGCTGTGTTATCAAGAACACAACATGAGGAGTAAGAAGGCATAGCTGTGTTTTTAATTATTCTCAAAACTTCATTATCCTATGTTTTAAGTTGTTCACAAAACATTATTACCCTATGTTTTCAATTACTCTAAAAACTTCATTACCCTATGTTGTCAATTATTCTCAAAACTTCATTATCCTATGTTTTCAATTGTTCACAAAACTTCATTACCCAGTGTTTTCAGTTATTCTCACAACTTCATTATCCATGTTTTCAATTATTCTCAAAATTTCATTACCCCATATTTTCATGTATTCTCAAAACTTCATTACCCTGTTTTCAATTTTCACCTGATGATCAGTCTTGCTGAAGTTCTACGCATTATTAATTATGTGGGAATATGCCATTAGTGAAGTATATGATTTCAAAGTTTGCTCTATGTACTTAGTAAGAGAATATATCTCTTGTTCCTCTGTATTCATTCTCAAACTCCTTCAGATTGCCAGATCTATTCCAGAGAACAAAATGCATTGTGTCATGGTTTACAGCTTAGCTGTGACATCTATGCTTTTAAGCAGGACATATCCAACTTCAGCATTACTTCTGAGTCATTTTGATATAGGATGGGACAGCCAACTTCACCCCATAATCTTCTTAGCTGCCTCTTATGACATACATGTAATGTAAACAGTGTTGCTATTCTTTACACCCCCCCCTTTCTGGCCCCAACAAGAGAATACATTTCATGCTGTCATTCCTCTTCACCTGCACTGCAGCACATCCAGAGATATATATTAAAATATTGGACATGACAGTGTATGAAAGTTGTGGATGTACGGACATTAGACTAGAGGTGTCATTATTCAACAATCATCACCTTTTGATATCTGTAAATTTACCAAAAGTGAAAAACACAGGCTAACAAAATTTACCAATCACTCTAGCACACAGAAAAATGCACTAATTGATGTTGTGACCAAAAGGCCTTCATCAAGAGTAAAAACAACACATGGTGAGCAGAAGTTGAACATATCACTGCAGAATAAATATAAACATCAGTGCTGTCTTCTACATGTATTGTGTTTTTCTTGGCAAAGGGTTTTTGGTTGAAACATCAATATTGTGTGTCTCTCTGCCTGCTTTGAATTATTTACAAAACTGCATCACTCTATGTGTTCACTTTTTGTCTATTTGATTATAGTTTTACTATTGTTATCTAATTGACCAAAATATGTAAATAGTGCTGGGACAGTACAGATTCTTGTAATATTTGGTAACATGACGTGTTTATATCCACACAAATGTGAATATGTCATAAATGTTCAGGTAAAATGATTTTTTATCAATTGTAATGTTTGAATTCCACTAGAACAATGGTCACTAGAAAAAATTTAATGCAGTGAGGTGATTAACGAGGTTTGGTGTGGAATTTGCTGTCAAATTCCATAGGTCAAAGTGACCTAAAGTCATGTTGAAGTCGGATTTATCATGCTGAATGGTACAGATAATATTGCAGACAAGTCGTAACTTGATTCTATACACTCTTCAATCTCCTCTTCTGATCTCTTTATGTGCACAGTTCATAATTCACAAAATTTCAGCTCAGTCATCCCATGTAAACTTGTATATAAATCCAAGGTGTTCAAAGAAGGAATGCAGTAGGTCTTCTCTATTCACAAGTCACCTTAAAGCTAACCTATCAACTATCAATATCTCATACTTCAGCATGGCAATAGATTCACACAATATCCTGCAGTCACAATGGTCTCCCATCTATTCATGTCTCAACCATCCACTCTGTATTGTGAAAATTGATTGTGGCCCTGTCCTGATACTATAACAACCTTGACAATCTGTTTCAACCAATCATCTAAGGGTTGCAGTAACTATTCATCAATCTCCATTCTCATAATTGGGGTTGTCATATTTTAAGTTCTCTCAATGATTATTTTTCCTCTCAAAATGCCACAGCAACCATAACAAGGATTCTCATCTCCTCACAATAGATGTATCAGTATTAACACCATTTTCAGCATAATCAGATATTTCTTTGATTTCTTCAGCTTTCACTCTCAAACTCCGGCTGGATCTCTCTTGCAGCCAGACAATGATCCTACTAGATTTCCAGCACAATCAGATATTTCTTTGATTTCTTCAGCTTTCACTCTCAAACTCCGGCTGGATCTCTCTTGTAGCTGGACAATGATCCTACTAGATTTCCAGTGCAATCAGATATTTCTTTGATTTCAAAGTCAGCATTCACATTACACCAATTACACATTTCATACTATGCCAAGTGCGATGATGACTGTACAATATCCTATTCAAAAGTCCATAACCCATTAGGGTCGCCGAGATACCACATTGGATGCATCAATTCATAGAACCAAACATCAAGTATAAAGAGTTATCAACCAACTCAGAACCGGAGCAGTCAGTTACTATATGCTGAAGGACAGACATATTGAATATGAGATAGAAGTACCTACAGACTTATCCGGGGTGCCATGATGAAGGACAGACATTTTGAATATGAGATAGAAGTACCTACAGACTTATCTGGGGTACCATGATGAAGAACAGACATTTTGAAAATGAGATAGAAGTACCTACAGACTTATCCGGGGTGCCATGATGATGATCTGACAACTAACTAATCCAACATCAACACAACCTTATAATTACAGAATATTTAATCTTCAATCTTCACTCATTCCTCTCCCTCGAGTATTCTCAATCTGTTACCTGTGTAATAATTCTTTCTGCCTGCACCATCCACTATGCCCCATGTTTGTGTGTTGTGGGAGAGGAGGGGGGGTTAAACAAATGGTCATAACAATTTCCCAAACATCTGTGATAATTTTCGAAACATCTAATGTGATAACAATTTTCGAAACATCTAATGTGATAACAATTTTCCAAACATCTAATGTGATAACAATTTTCCAAACATCTAATGTGATAACAATTTTCCAAACATCTAATGTGATAACAATTTTCCAAACATCTAATGTGATAACAATTTTCCAAACATCTAATGTGATAACAATTTTCCAAACATCTAATGTGATAACAATTTTCCAAACATCTAATGTGATAACAATTTTCCAAACATCTAATGTGATAACAATTTTCCAAACATCTAATGTGATAGCAGCGGAGGTGTTGTTCCTTGACAAGATCATCCAACTAATCTTCTCACTTGAAACAAGGCAAAACATTTCACTGCACCTGCACCTCTCAAAGTAGGAAGTCTTTTCTCCAGGTATTATACTCTGACCGAGAACAAGTCTTGGGTATGAAAGTAGGCTTCAAAGAAAAGCTCCCAATTGAAAATGGAAAAAAAGCACAAACAAATGTGGGGGTAGCATACTTGTTTAAATCCTCAGAATAACCCAGTGCTGAGACAGACGCTTGAAGAGTTGCTGACACTTGCTGTTGAGGTCACATTAGTGTGACCTCGTTGAAGAGTAAAAGAGTGAAGCAGTCCAAGTCTAACTCTATTGTTGAGCATTTCCTATAATGATACCAGGCTCTCACTTGAGAAAAGTTTGGTATCTGAAGAAGCTGGAAAAAATATTGCCATCTTACAAGATTGTTATGCAATAAATGGAATATCACATCTAAGATACAGATTTCTGTTTAGTTTTGCAAAGGTACTGTGAGTCATAAACTATCCTAGTACATTGCCAACACAAGCAAAATAACTAATTTGTCTCATTAAAATAGATCCTTCTAGTCAAGGCAGTTCACACCACTGAGAGTTAAATCTTTTGGGTGGTATGAAAGAAAGTTCGGAAGAAACCACCTAACTGCACTGCATATAAGTAAGACAAGTTACCTTACTCATAATTCCTAGGGATAAAAAGAAACAAGGATAGTAATAATTTAACTTGCAGTACCAGCATGTGTTAACAAAAATTCAAACCGAACTGAGTGAACTGAAAGTGATTAATATATTTGACAATGACAGAAAACTAATGTAGAAGTCCTCAGAAATATTGGAGTAAAAAGACAAATTATAGCAAAAATTAGAAGCAGACAGTCAAGATAAGAGCAAAACTTGAATATTTAGTAAATACCAGAAACAAGAGAGAAGAGACTTAGAAAAACAAGAGAGTAGTTGGATGGATTGTCATTTTGGCACGAGAGAAACTAAACTTAAAAACAACACAAGACAGAGAGTTGTGGGAAAAACATGACCTATACCACTTGATTGACCAGTAAATGCTTAAATAACCTTTCCCGTTAACCAACCACATAATAAAATGAACAAGACAAATTGGAAATTTTGTTTTGTTTTATTGGATGTCTTCTTCCTAATATATAATTGACACTTCTTATCAAAACATCTAATGTATAGTTCTACCAAACAAATAATATCCCTATTTTCTACTTACTTTTTTTTGTTTATTCAGTAACATAAAAAGTCAGGAAACAAGGTGTAAAAATGTACAAATATTGGGACAACATACTATATTCATAACTAAGGAAATATGCTTTCACTAAAGTTATAGGAATATGTTGCAAAATATAAAACAGACAATTGACATCTACAAGAAATCTCAAAACAATATTATATATCAGACTCTCCATACATACATATATATATATATATATATATACATACACACATACATATACATACATACATATATATATTGTCTTGCAGACGGTTATTAAGAAAAAAGTAACTAGTTGAGCAGTATCTCTCATGAATTAAAATTCTATGTGATGAAGACACAGCCACAGAATGTATGTGTGGGTGTATATATATGTATATCACTGGTATATTTGGGATATATATATATATATATATAAAATGACTACCATTAAAAACTCAATAGTTTACCAGGCAGCAGTAATATCATCACTTCATTATGCCTGTGAAATATGGACAATACACACCAAACACGCTAGAAGACACAACACATTTCTAACATCCATTCATCATCATCATGTGACATTCTTTCCAGAACATGGTCTTCTTTATGGATTCTCTGAACACTACGCAATTCTAGCATAGGTGACCTGCAGCAGCTGTCACATGTTTAAACAATCTGATATGTCACTGCACCATTGTCATCTTGGGCATCTTCTTCCCGTTAACTGTCCTTAGATATTAATCTTTTCATGCTGTTATGTCTTTAAATGACCTTAAAAAAAATACTTGCTCTTTTTGTTGCAGCATCCATTAGTGGGATAAAATACCAGACAGTGAGGTACTGATGAAATCTAAATCTGTAAGCATACACAAAGTTGATGAAGGCACAGACACGTTGGGCAGGACACATGGTCAGTATGAAAGATCATCTGCTACCAAAACAGCTTCTACTTCTGCATTCAATCTCTTATAACCACAACAAATAAATCGTGTGATTTCCACCGGGGATCGTGAAGTATGTTTTATCGCTAGTTCCACAGTTGAACTGTGTTATTTGCACCTCGGTTGACTCACTTTATTGCCTGGATCTGAGGCCCAGCACATCCATTTTCATCATGCCTTTAACTGTGGTTAAACTGAAGTTAACTGAAGGTTTAAAGTGGGCTTCCCTAGCATGTGACAGCCTGCCTATTTGTCGCCGGGAGTGCGGGTGTGTAATGACTTTGCAGAGACGATTGTTCACGTCTATCTCACTTGTGTTCCACAGCCAGTGAACTTGCCTCGTATAATTAGACATTCTGTGCTCATCGGGTACTGAACCTTTTCTCATCCCCAAGCCTGGTTCTGGTAGAACTCGTCAGAAGAGTTGGCCCCGGCTCTTTCGCCTTCTTAGCTGAGGTGTCGTTCATCGACATTGTCCAAGTCCGAGTCTCATCACGCATTTGAGAATGAGCTGTGTTCTTGAGGTGAACAACCATGTCCCATTTGTGCCTGAGACCATCGGGTACTGAACACTTTCTTACTGCGAGCATGTTTCCGGTATAGCAAAGCTCAACATTAGAGTTGGGCTAGGGCTGCTTTCTTTGCTGGGCACCCACAATTTGGTCTGGGTCTCTGTCCGTAAGGAGCACCGGAAGCATGTCTTGAGCTAACAGAGTTTATAGTCCGATGTCCTTGGAATGTATTCCCTTTCTATTTGTACTTGGCGATGTCCTCTGATGCTGTGCTGCCCATTCAGTGTACTTATATTGTCTTTTCGTCTCTCGTCAGGTACTTATCTTTTCATGTTGTTTTCATTGGCTGCCCCTCCAATGCTCAAACCGGACTGACTAGCGTCACGGTGTGATGACAGTGTCACTGTATGCGTTGATGCAGTGGTGTCTGAGATCATATTGACTGTCTCTTTTGCAGTCAATTCTCTTTCCATCTGCTGCCTCTACATTCACGGACACAATCCCCAAAAGGTTTAGCCAGAATTAGCACGAGCAACTGTATTTGTTTCCAGAGTGCACCACAAGGAGGTACTTTTGGGATCTTGGTTATCTGCTAACCCTGGGTCCGCTGAGAGCAGTGGGGTACCCTTTGCAACCCTCAAAACAGCTGCTATATAGAGAACTTCAGACGGGCTCCCACAAGGCCAGAGGACAGAAGTGTTTTAAGACATCACTGACTCACTCAAAATAAACACAAATTCATGGGAGAATCTTGCACAAGACAAAGACCCGACTAGTGTCGCAGAATCAAGAGTGGTGCGGTGGCTGCAGAGAACCTCAGATGATGCAGCACAACAAAAACGTGCTAGAAGAAAAGCAAGAGCTGCTCAAAATGTCCCACAAACTACTCCCACATATGCTCAGAGAGGGCTGTAGAAAATTCCAGAAATGTATAGGACTCATTAGTCACAGCTGACATACCACAGACAACATCGTCTTAGTTAAGCTGTATCTTCGACTACAATGGACATACAACATATGTATGTATCTATATATATATATATATATATGACATATAGACTAGTTCATTGCCTACAGTAAGGTTTTTGACTGTAAAATCAACAGTTTTATAAAAACTATTACGAAAATTATGGAAATTTCAAACTATCTCATTGTGCAGGTTACCAAAAACGATAGGTTTCAGTTGGGCAGATGGAAAATCATCAGATCGACAATATACAATTTAGGCAGGACTGTATTCTTACCCATTTTAAATTTACACAAAGCACATCTTCTACACAATAATATTATGAGAAATATACAAATGGACCAAGACCACAAGAGTTTGACACATTTAACAACTGCCGAAGTTACACCCAATAAAAACTGAGAATATGGATTCATCATTCTAACATATTACAAAAAATTGCACTTGCAAATATTGAGACAAACTTTAAGAATTTCATTTATATTAACCACACCAAAAAATGGTCAATATATATATTCCTGCTACATACTAGGCAAACATCTTAGACAACTTTAGATTTCTGAATAACATTAGAGGTAAAATAAAGTTGTCTTGCGTCTAATAAAAAAATTTGGCTGGAATAAAAAATTGTTCTCTATAAATTCTTACAATAAAAACATGATAATAGATAAACAAAAGGAGGGTTAAGAAAGTCTAACCGTCTGCTTTTGCAAAATAAGATATATATGGAAAAAAAGGAACACTATTGTATGATGATACAATATATATATATATATATATATATTTTGAAGACGGTTTTCTCATATGAATTTACATCTCTTAGCAGCAGGAACATTTATATTCCCAACAGTGCTATTACTCATACACTAAATGTGATCTCTTCACTTTCATCCAAACATAATCACAAAATATATAATTCATAAAAAACAGAACTCTTGCATGAAATATATCAACTAATTTCTCAACTATGATTACATCTTCTACACAAAAGTTATGTAATGTTACATGTGAATAAATTATCACATAATTTGATAGTGCCAATTCTGTGGTAATGTAGCAAGTGAATCTATTTCACAAACACAACTTGTTAGAGCTTGCTGGTGGATTGAATGGTGGATCTTCATTTTAGGCCTGCTGGTGACATTATATAATTAAAAGTACCAGAGGTTATATGACAAACAATACTGTCTATTTCAGCTTCTTTTAATAAATAATACATAGCTTGATTCTTGATTAGAAACTATCATCACAACATGCTCCCATAAGTGCTCCGCTCTCTGTTCCAGCAGCCATCCCAGTGTATGTAGGCTCTGAATCTCAGTCAGATGTTAATTGTGGGATCTTCTGGACTTTCCAAAAATTACTTTTCCTTCCCTCCCCTCTAGATACTCCTTTTTTTTTACATTCCCTGTATGTGTACATTCTCAGCCTCATTGACATGGTCTTCATCTTGATCAAGTCTGCTTTATCTCTTCTCAGCATTATGTAATCTATTGCAGCATTGCCTACCAAGAAGTTGGCTCTCGTTTCCTCTGACCCCAGCATGACCAGGGCAGTATATCCACGTAATGCTCTGGACAATTTGAGTTATTCATTAAATCAAACCTTTCCTTTCTGATCATGCATTTTTATATCTTGCACAGCATGCTTTGAGAGTCTGTGAGTAATTTGGAGTGTGTTCATGTATCAGTTATCAAGCAATTAGTGCTATTGTAACTCCCTCTATCTCCATCCTCATGCTCGAAGTGAGTTGATATGCAGATGATTTCTCAATAAACTTCACGCCATTTCTGTAGGCAACAAAACCCCAACCGCTTTCCTATTTTTTCTAATTCACATACTCTTCACAGTGTGTCTTCAGCCTCTGCCATCCATGATTTGCAGCACTTGATTTTCTCTCCCTTTTACTCATCTAGAAGTTGGTGTAATAGGTGGTGATTGTATTCTGTTACTTTAAGGTACAACCTAACCTATGCTACCTGATGACGCACTCTAATACTGGGGAGATCAATACAGGGAAATACAGAGTTTCAATTTAGACACTAAATATGGTATACCCATCTTGTGAAAAGTTACAACCATACAAAATTATAACTAACCAAAAAAATTTTGCAGCTGTCTCAGTTTTGTGTTGTTCCATCAGTGCTGAAAGATATACAGTAATTTTAAAAATTATGAAATTCCAACTTACAGAGAAGGCATATTTCATTATTAATTTTCCAAATTCATGGAAATGAAAAGCTGACAACAGCACTTTTTTAAATTGTTCAACATAAAAGGACATAAACTATTTAAGGCAAAGAAGAATCCAAAGTAAAATATAAGGAAGAAAATTTAAAAAAAAGACAATTTTATAAAGCATTGCTTAAAAAATATGGTAGAATTAAGGAAGTAGAAACTTGTGGATTATTAGAAGTTATAGATAAGTGCCCAATGAATGAAATAAAATCAAAAATAATAAAAGACTATGATAATAAAGAATTTAACTCTAGAACATATATTGTTCTAAGAGTGTGAAATTCATGGCAGTGGAGTCAGACAACTAATTCTGAAGCTTGCTTTTCCACTTTCCCAATTTTTAAATTCTGTGCCAAGAGTAATGATAAATATATACGGTAGAAGTTTTACATGATCTCATAATCAGAATCTATTCTTCTTCTTCTGATATGTCTAAAACTGTCATAGTTTTTAGTAAAACAAAACAAAGTAATCTTGAGCAGGGATTATCCCTGACTACATAGTAAGACCAAGTTTATCTCTACTCAGAGCACTACCATTGTGAAAATGAGATAAGTTTTTCAGCCGAGACTGTTTCCTTCTTGACTTTCTGATGTAAACTAACAAATAGATGATAAAACAGACCTAACATATTTCTGACATTAAAATAATTGCTATGTGAACATAGTTATCTTTAGACAGTGGACTACTATGACTTGTGTTCAAGTCTTTGGTCACCCCTAGCATATAGCTATTATAATTAATCGTTATGTGTTTCTGAATGTGGAGTTAAGAATAGCTACATTATTATTTGTCATGCATGTCATAGGAGACTACTAAGAAAATTTCAGGGGCGAGATTGATTTCTCCATCTCATAGATCAAATGGTAAAAAAAGTCATGCTGAAGTTGAATGTGTCTGGTCGAAATGCACAGGTATCACAAGCTGTAAACTATGACAAAATGTATTCTGCTATTCGGAATACATCCTGCTAATCTGCAAGAGTTTGCGAACAAACGTAGAAGAAGAAGAAACTGAAAAATCTATAATTTTGGCTTTTAACTGAGTCTGGCACTGCATAAACACTAACTATCAATGTAAAAAAAGTAAATAAATAGTAATAAACAAAAGAAAAGACTTTTTTTCTACGTTGACATTAAGAGCACTAATAGTCAAAATTTGCAAAAATACATTAAAATACAATTTGTTTTGAATTCTAAGTAATAACATATAACATATTTTTTTAAAAAATCCAATCAGCAAATTTATACATAACAAAATGTACAAAAAGAAAGAAATATTTATATAAAAAAATCATACATTCAATCAATCATGTGTCATTTAGTCTTTTTTCTCTCAGAGTTCATTTTTTCCATAGTATATATAATAGAAACTCTGTATAGATGCAAGAGTTTGATACTGGGAGATAAAGTTCACTGTACCAAGTAAATACTAGCAGGCAATTTAAGGAGGGTGAAGAATGTTGTGTGTAATTTTATCTTTTAAAACAAATTATAACATAATTTATGGGAATAATAGAAAAGTAAACAGAGACTGAAAATATTCATTAAGAATATGTATGTAACTTAAAAATGTTTCCTGGAAAAGATCAGAAGTGTTTATAATGGTATGAAATGTATTATGATGGTATGAAAGCACTTTTGTAAGTGGTTTAACTCTGAAATTTTACAGTATTATTTAAAAAATAAAAATTTTCAGAATCTGACAGTAATATATTTTCATATTCATTCCTTGTTCACTGTTAAATATACATTCCCCAAGAATTAAAGTTTTAATGACCATGTTTGTGCCAGTGTGTTGATGGGACCCAAAAAGAGAAGCAAAGAATAGCATCCTGTTACCTGCCATGCATGTTGCAACTAAAGACATTTTGAGAGTGGGGTTTGCTGTCAAAGTGACCCACAAGTCATGCTGAAGTTGGATGTGTCAGGCAGAAAAGTATAAATATTTCAGCCAAGCCATGACAACACACTCCGTTCTAAGACTACTTCCTGTTAATATGCAGGAGTATGAGAACGAATAAGACCATTTGTGATACACCATTTTCGAAATATTATAAAAAGATTAACTTAGCTTGTGCGAAAGAAAATCTGGCCAAGTTACCAAGTTGGTTATCATTGTTCTTACTCTCCTATTGAGAAAATTTGTGAATTTCAAACAGAAAAAGGAGGTAAAACTATGCAATAGGTAGAGTAACACGGGTCTTCCAGTTACAGTACAATTATAAAATACAATCACAAGCCATGTAGAACTGAACAACTGAGGTCATTAATTTTTACATGCAATGTTCTTTAAGAGAAATTCTCAAAGAAATTCTAGACTTACAACTCTAGTGTCAATTTTCTAACTGGAAATGCTTCAACATGTTTCAGTGCTTGTTGGCTATGCAAAGTGTGAGCTACATAATGACCCCTCTGAGTAGAGCTGTTTAGCTTCTGGTATTGTACTTCCAGATTTCTCTGATTTAAAAATAACATTTTAAAGAAATCTACTCCAAGTTGAGATAGAAAACAAAATCTCACACTTTCTGGGAGTTTGAACTAGAACCCAACAAGAATAAATCTATTTGTATATATATAATATTGATGTATCATGAGGATACATCATCTAACAACATTATCCATGAGGATGTAGCAACTACCAACATTATCTGTGAGGGTGTAGAATCTATGAACAACATTATCTGTGAGGGTGTAGAATCTATGAACAACATTATCTGTGAGAATGTAGCATCTACCAACATTATCTGTGAGAATTCAGCATCTACCAACATTATCTGTGAGAATGTAGCATCTACCAACATTATCTGTGAGAATGTAGCATCTACCAACATTATCTGTGAGAATTCAGCATCTACCAACATTATCTGTGAGAATTCAGCATCTACCAACATTATCTGTGAGAATGTAGCATCTACCAACATTATCTGTGAGAATTCAGCATCTACCAACATTATCTGTGAGAATTCAGCATCTACCAACATTATCTGTGAGAATGTAGCATCTACCAACATTATCTGTGAGAATTCAGCATCTACCAACATTATCTGTGAGAATTCAGCATCTACCAACATTATCTGTGAGAATTCAGCATCTACCAACATTATCTGTGAGAATTCAGCATCTACCAACATTATCTGTGAGGGTATAGCAACTACCAACATTATCTGTGAGGATGTAGCATCTACCAACATTATCTGTGAGGATGTAGCATCTACCAACATTATCTGTGAGAATTCAGCATCTACCAACATTATCTGTGAGAATTCAGCATCTACCAACATTATCTGTGAGAATTCAGCATCTACCAACATTATCTGTGAGAATTCAGCATCTACCAACATTATCTGTGAGAATTCAGCATCTACCAACATTATCTGTGAGAATGTAGCATCTACCAACATTATCTGTGAGAATGTAGTATCTACCAACATTATCTGTGAGAATTCAGCATCTACCAACATTATCTGTGAGAATTCAGCATCTACCAACATTATCTGTGAGAATTCAGCATCTACCAACATTATCTGTGAGAATTCAGCATCTACCAACATTATCTGTGAGAATTCAGCATCTACCAACATTATCTGTGAGAATTCAGCATCTACCAACATTATCTGTGAGAATTCAGCATCTACCAACATTATCTGTGAGGGTATAGCAACTACCAACATTATCTGTGAGGATGTAGCATCTACCAACATTATCTGTGAGGATGTAGCATCTACCAACATTATCTGTGAGAATTCAGCATCTACCAACATTATCTGTGAGAATTCAGCATCTACCAACATTATCTGTGAGAATTCAGCATCTACCAACATTATCTGTGAGGGTATAGCAACTACCAACATTATCTGTGAGGGTGTAGCAACTACCAATATTATCCGTGAGGGTGTAGCATCTACCAACATTATCTGTGAGGGTGTAGCATCTACCAACATTATCCATGATGGTATAGCAACTACCAACATTATCTGTGAGGGTGTAGCATCTACCAACATTATCTGTGAGGGTGTAGCATCTACCAACATTATCTGTGAGGGTGTAGCATCTACCAACATTATCTGTGAGGGTGTAGCATCTACCAACATTACCTGTGAGGGTGTAGCATCTACCAACATTATCTGTGAGGATGTAGCATCTACCAACATTATCTGTGAGGGTGTAGCATCTACCAACATTATCTGTGAGGGTGTAGCATCTACCAACATTATCTGTGAGGGTGTAGCATCTACCAACATTATCTGTGAGGGTGTAGCATCTACCAACATTATCTGTGAGAATTCAGCATCTACCAACATTATCTGTGAGGGTGTAGCATCTACCAACATTATCTGTGAGGGTGTAGCATCTACCAACATTATCTGTGAGGGTGTAGCATCTACCAACATTATCTGTGAGAATTCAGCATCTACCAACATTATCTGTGAGGGTATAGCAACTACCAACATTATCTGTGAGGATGTAGCATCTACCAACATTATCTGTGAGGATGTAGCATCTACCAACATTATCTGTGAGAATTCAGCATCTACCAACATTATCTGTGAGGGTGTAGCATCTACCAACATTATCTGTGAGGGTGTAGCATCTACCAACATTATCTGTGAGGGTGTAGCATCTACCAACATTATCTGTGAGAATTCAGCATCTACCAACATTATCTGTGAGGGTATAGCAACTACCAACATTATCTGTGAGGATGTAGCATCTACCAACATTATCTGTGAGGATGTAGCATCTACCAACATTATCTGTGAGAATTCAGCATCTACCAACATTATCTGTGAGGGTGTAGCATCTACCAACATTATCTGTGAGGGTGTAGTATCTACCAACATTATCTGTGAGGATGTAGCATCTACCAACATTATCTGTGAGAATTCAGCATCTACCAACATTATCTGTGAGGGTATAGCAACTACCAACATTATCTGTGAGGATGTAGCATCTACCAACATTATCTGTGAGGGTGTAGCATCTACCAACATTATCTGTGAGAATTCAGCATCTACCAACATTATCTGTGAGGGTGTAGCATCTACCAACATTATCTGTGAGGGTGTAGCATCTACCAACATTATCTGTGAGAATTCAGCATCTACCAACATTATCTGTGAGGGTATAGCAACTACCAACATTATCTGTGAGGATGTAGCATCTACCAACATTATCTGTGAGGATGTAGCATCTACCAACATTATCTGTGAGAATTCAGCATCTACCAACATTATCTGTGAGAATTCAGCATCTACCAACATTATCTGTGAGAATTCAGCATCTACCAACATTATCTGTGAGAATTCAGCATCTACCAACATTATCTGTGAGAATTCAGCATCTACCAACATTATCTGTGAGAATGTAGCATCTACCAACATTATCTGTGAGAATGTAGCATCTACCAACATTATCTGTGAGAATGTAGCATCTACCAACATTATCTGTGAGAATTCAGCATCTACCAACATTATCTGTGAGAATTCAGCATCTACCAACATTATCTGTGAGAATTCAGCATCTACCAACATTATCTGTGAGGGTATAGCAACTACCAACATTATCTGTGAGGATGTAGCATCTACCAACATTATCAGTGAGGATGTAGCATCTACCAACATTATCTGTGAGAATTCAGCATCTACCAACATTATCTGTGAGAATTCAGCATCTACCAACATTATCTGTGAGAATTCAGCATCTACCAACATTATCTGTGAGGGTATAGCAACTACCAACATTATCTGTGAGGGTGTAGCAACTACCAATATTATCCGTGAGGGTGTAGCATCTACCAACATTATCTGTGAGGGTGTAGCATCTACCAACATTATCTGTGAGGGTGTAGCATCTACCAACATTATCTGTGAGGGTGTAGCATCTACCAACATTATCTGTGAGGGTGTAGCATCTACCAACATTATCTGTGAGGGTGTAGCATCTACCAACATTATCTGTGAGAATTCAGCATCTACCAACATTATCTGTGAGGGTGTAGCATCTACCAACATTATCTGTGAGGGTGTAGCATCTACCAACATTATCTGTGAGGATGTAGCATCTACCAACATTATCAGTGAGGATGTAGCATCTACCAACATTATCTGTGAGAATTCAGCATCTACCAACATTATCTGTGAGGGTGTAGCATCTACCAACATTATCTGTGAGAATTCAGCATCTACCAACATTATCTGTGAGGGTGTAGCATCTACCAACATTATCTGTGAGGGTGTAGCATCTACCAACATTATCTGTGAGGATGTAGCATCTACCAACATTATCAGTGAGGATGTAGCATCTACCAACATTATCTGTGAGAATTCAGCATCTACCAACATTATCTGTGAGAATTCAGCATCTACCAACATTATCTGTGAGAATTCAGCATCTACCAACATTATCTGTGAGGGTATAGCAACTACCAACATTATCTGTGAGGGTGTAGCAACTACCAATATTATCCGTGAGGGTGTAGCATCTACCAACATTATCTGTGAGGGTGTAGCATCTACCAACATTACCTGTGAGGGTGTAGCATCTACCAACATTATCTGTGAGGGTGTAGCATCTACCAACATTATCTGTGAGGGTGTAGCATCTACCAACATTATCTGTGAGGGTGTAGCATCTACCAACATTATCTGTGAGAATTCAGCATCTACCAACATTATCTGTGAGGGTGTAGCATCTACCAACATTATCTGTGAGGGTGTAGCATCTACCAACATTATCTGTGAGAATTCAGCATCTACCAACATTATCTGTGAGGGTGTAGCATCTACCAACATTATCTGTGAGGGTGTAGCATCTACCAACATTATCTGTGAGAATTCAGCATCTACCAACATTATCTGTGAGAATGTAGCATCTACCAACATTATCTGTGAGAATGTAGCATCTACCAACATTATCTGTGAGAATTCAGCATCTACCAACATTATCTGTGAGAATTCAGCATCTACCAACATTATCTGTGAGAATGCAGCATCTACCAACATTATCTGTGAGGGTGTAGCATCTACCAACATTATCTGTGAGAATGTAGCATCTACCAACATTATCTGTGAGGGTGTAGCATCTACCAACATTATCTGTGAGAATTCAGCATCTACCAACATTATCTGTGAGAATGTAGCATCTACCAACATTATCTGTGAGAATGTAGCATCTACCAACATTATCTGTGAGAATTCAGCATCTACCAACATTATCTGTGAGGATGTAGCATCTACCAACATTATCTGTGAGAATTCAGCATCTACCAACATTATCTGTGAGGATGTAGCATCTACCAACATTATCTGTGAGAATGTAGCATCTACCAACATTATCTGTGAGAATTCAGCATCTACCAACATTATCTGTGAGAATTCAGCATCTACCAACATTATCTGTGAGGGTGTAGCATCTACCAACATTATCTGTGAGAATGTAGCATCTACCAACATTATCTGTGAGGGTGTAGCATCTACCAACATTATCTGTGAGAATTCAGCATCTACCAACATTATCTGTGAGAATGTAGCATCTACCAACATTATCTGTGAGAATGTAGCATCTACCAACATTATCTGTGAGAATTCAGCATCTACCAACATTATCTGTGAGAATGTAGCATCTACCAACATTATCTGTGAGAATGTAGCATCTACCAACATTATCTGTGAGGGTGTAGCATCTACCAACATTATCTGTGAGGGTGTAGCATCTACCAACATTATCTGTGAGAATTCAGCATCTACCAACATTATCTGTGAGAATGTAGCATCTACCAACATTATCTGTGAGAATTCAGCATCTACCAACATTATCTGTGAGGGTGTAGCATCTACCAACATTATCTGTGAGAATTCAGCATCTACCAACATTATCTGTGAGAATTCAGCATCTACCAACATTATCTGTGAGGGTGTAGCATCTACCAACATTATCTGTGAGAATGTAGCATCTACCAACATTATCTGTGAGAATTCAGCATCTACCAACATTATCTGTGAGGGTGTAGCATCTACCAACATTATCTGTGAGAATGTAGCATCTACCAACATTATCTGTGAGAATTCAGCATCTACCAACATTATCTGTGAGAATTCAGCATCTACCAACATTATCTGTGAGAATGTAGCATCTACCAACATTATCTGTGAGAATGTAGCATCTACCAACATTATCTGTGAGAATTCAGCATCTACCAACATTATCTGTGAGGGTGTAGCATCTACCAACATTATCTGTGAGAATTCAGCATCTACCAACATTATCTGTGAGAATGTAGCATCTACCAACATTATCTGTGAGAATTCAGCATCTACCAACATTATCTGTGAGGGTGTAGCATCTACCAACATTATCTGTGAGAATTCAGCATCTACCAACATTATCTGTGAGAATGTAGCATCTACCAACATTATCTGTGAGAATTCAGCATCTACCAACATTATCTGTGAGAATGTAGCATCTACCAACATTATCTGTGAGGATGTAGCATCTACCAACATTATCTGTGAGGATGTAGCATCTACCAACATTATCTGTGAGAATTCAGCATCTACCAACATTATCTGTGAGAATATTTATCTACCTATAAACAGAGGATGGTTTAATTGCAGTCTCTGAATCATTCAACTTGTCTGAGAGGGTCAACAAAAACAGCAGATAGAATTATCCTAATGCTATGAGAACACAACACAACATTAGCAAGCTCCATGAACATTAACAAGCTGATAGTTAAATATGAGCAAGAATTCAAACAAAATTGTCAAAGTTTCCCTGAAAACAAACAAAAAATAAAGTGACCATATACATCTTTTAAAAAATTCCCTGATTGAGATCAACTTCAAAATCATGTAATCTATGAGTATCACAAATCATTATTTCAATCAAAATAAGTCACTTTTATTTCAGTTATTTTCAAATAGTGTTTGTGTCTATTTGTATGTATGTACATATGTGCCTATGCTATTCTATCAAGGAAAAAACACTTATATGATGTTGGGGGTCCACATGGGTAGCAAACAATAGCAACACTGTTACCCAGGCATGTTGTAAGAAGTGACCACGGGAATTTTGGAGATGGAGTTGGCTGTCTCATCCCATAAAGGGTCAAAGTGACCCATAAGGTCATGCTTAAGTCAGATGTATCAGGCAGAAAGGCACAGATATTGCAGTTAAACTGTAATCCATGACACGACACAATCGAAATCAATCTCTGGACTACATTCTGCTAACCTGCAGGAGTTTGAAAATGAATGCAGAAGAAAAAGGGAAAAAACCATCAACCTGTAACAAATTCTGATGTTTGTAAATCATCCTTTCTTTCTCTCCTATTGTACTTTGTAATACACATCTTCTGCTGCATACCTTTTTTATGTATGTAGGAGGGACACTATTAACATTCTTGTCAGTTCTTTCTTCTGCTTTTCTCACTTTATTGATGTAGTATGAATATTCATGAGAATGACCTGTATTCTCCTACTTCCTCCTAATTTATGAAAGTATATTTATATTACATCTTTATCAGTTTCTTCCTGATCTTAAACACCTGAAGTATACATACACTGAAGTCTGCTCCCTCTTGTAGCCTATTGAAGTCTGCTCCCTCTTGTAGCCTACTGAAGTCTGCTCCTTCTTGTAGCCTATTGAAGTCTGCTTCCTCTTGTAGCCTATTGAAGCCTGCTCCCTCTTGTAGCCTACTGAAGTCTGCTCCCTCTTGTAGCCTATTGAAGTCTGCTCCCTCTTGTAGCCTACTGAAGTCTGCTCCTTCTTGTAGCCTATTGAAGTCTGCTTCCTCTTGTAGCCTATTGAAGCCTGCTCCCTCTTGTAGCCTACTGAAGTCTGCTCCCTCTTGTAGCCTACTGAAGTCTACTCCCTCTTGTAGCCTACTGAAGTCTGCTCCCTCTTGTAGCCTATAGAAGTCTGCTTCCTCTTGTAGCCTATTGAAGTCTGCTCCCTCTTGTAGCCTATTGAAGTCTGCTTCCTCTTATAGCCTACTGAAGTCTACTCCCTCTTGTAGCCTATTGAAGTCTGCTCCCTCGTAGCCTATTGAAGTCTACTCCCTCTTGTAGCCTACTGAAGTCTGCTTCCTCTTATAGCCTACTGAAGTCTACTCCATCTTGTTGCCTACTGAAGTCTGCTTCCTCTTATAGCCTACTGAAGTCTACTCCATCTTGTTGCCTATCCATTATATTTTGTCTGCATATTTTATTTTACCCCTTTTACATGTCTTTAAAGTTTTAGCACAAGCCCAATGAATTGGTCACATATCTATCAAGGATAAATCATTAGTACTGGGGAACAACACAACATACTAGGGATGTGAGGGATATATGTGAGTCTTCATACATCCATAATATTTCATATTTATATCAATGAATACAATATGCAAACACCATTGTTAACAATAAGCTTTATTTGTAATCATTTGTGTGGCATTATCTAATATCCTAATAACTTTCTTATAGTATACTATCATGAAGTCTTGATTGTTCTCCCAATGATCTCTAGGTTATCCTAGTAGGTGCTTGCCCTGAATCTTCACATAGAATATAAATTTTACTTATTATTTCAGTTTAGTTATCCCAACAGGTTTCCAGTTTTGGTTTGAAGGCATTGTATCACGGCAGTCTATGTTATCTTGCTGAGGCCATAAAAGAGAAGAAACAATTAAACAACTCTGTGAGAGGATTGAGGATATGGGACCCCTAAACATTTGATTTATAGTTTAATATAAATTAGTGTGTGCAATCTATAGCGACTATCAAACATTTACATAACTTTATATTTATTTATGCAGACACCGTGCACTTATTTACATTGGTGGTGACTTTATATCATGAGTTGTGAATATTTAGTGTAAATCTGTGTGACTTCAGAGCACAGCAGCTTTATAGACACTATATATATATATATATCTGTTATACATATGTTGTTTAAAAATTGTCACCACATCCTGGAATTCAACCATAACCACTGAACTAAATAGTCTGTGTAAATAACTACTACGGTGAAGCAGCTCCTTATGCATAATTATATAAATAAATTACATTTGCAAAGAGAAAGTACTGGTATTACATATTAGAAAGCATAAAAAAATTCATAAAAGTCTGAGCAAAACCCATCAGAGAGAAATCCAAGGGCCCACGAACAGAGGCAAAAATAAAGGTAATTATAAGACAAGAAAAGCAAAGCTACTCATACAGCTCGTGTGCTTGAGTACAGCCATCACATTTTCTCAAATCTCTCACATAATGAATACCAATAGAAATCACAACATAGACAATATTTCTTTATGAGTTAAACTTAGTCTGTGGTCATGCACTTAGGCTTGCTTTTGTTCTTGTTCTTTCTGCTTATCTCCTCTCTTTTCCTTTTCTTCCTTCTCTATCCTTTGCTCTTCTTCCTCCAGACTTGCTTCATGTTTCAGGAGATTCAAAACTTCATCTAATTGATTGGCACTCAACTTCAGATGTTCTTGACTAAGAAGTTCCAGTACCTGTCAACACACAATTGTTGAAAATATATTGCTAGAAGCCAAACATAAAATGAAACTGTTGAAAATATATTGCTAGAGGCCAAACATAAAATAAAATATGACATCTTTGAACAAGATCTAGTGCTTAGAAGGACTATTTTATTTACTATGGTGGCTCATTTTGATGGTGCTAACTTTATTTCTTTTACCGACAATGTTGTCGTCCACTTGCCCTGAGTCTTTTCCTCTAGGGATCATCTTCATTTACAATAACTTTGTTATAACTTGATTCTTGATTAAGTCTTGAGAAAAACAACAACACTCTGTTTATCTCAAGTATTATGCTAAGATTGTTGTGATAGGATTACTGGAGCTTATAACTTCCTGATGTTTTAATTGTTATATGATCCGATTATCAGACATTGACTTACATCCAAGTTTTAATAAACGTCTCATCAAAAATAAGGCTTTCATTCCCATCAAGGCAGTCATGTCACTCAACATCTTCTTAGAATTGTTATTTTAACTTCTTCTGTGTATGTTCTAACCTGCTAGTAAGCATGATTTAGTCCAGAGAACGGAATGTGTTATCTCTTGGCTTCCAGCTTGGATGTGATATACATAACTTTTCAGATATTATGGTTGTTCTTTCCATGTTATGGTTTTAACATCTACATAAATTACGAACATTTTGTATTTCCAGCCTTTAAAAAAAATAAAATTGTGCCTTTTGCTGAAACCCCATTCAATACTTAATGGTTGCGGGGGTAAATCAATCAAAATTGGCAGTGCAGTGCGGAAAAATATTACGGGCTGTTGAATTATTTTCCCTAACCACTTTGTCTATAGCATTCTCTCGTTCAACCATTTTTGAGTGTATTATTACTGTATACTCTAATTCATGAATTTACAAGCATAGTGCTTCTTTATATTATGGAGATGTAAAAACCTTCAATATACATTCGTCTTGCAAAAGAAAACATGATTTTGAAATATTACAAATGAACATGGAGACCTTACTGTATCATACACCTGTGTCTGACCATAAATTTGCAACATGCACCGCAGATATCATCTGAATCTATATCCTCCGAATCACTACTAGTACCACAATGCAAATTAACACTTTAAAAATCACTTCCTGCATCAGATAATTAATGATAGAATTATCATAAAAACTTTATTCCACAAGTTTATAATTTTTTCCGATTCATTGAGTCTACGCTTAGCCATATTTGTAGGCCTGGGTACAATGGCTACACAAAGACAGTAGAAATGATGCTTACAAGTATGTTCAATTACAAAAGCTCTATTTTTAAATGACCTTTAGACAGCCTGAACAAGCCAATCAGAGTATTTGAACATCTGAAATTGCTTTCCACAAAACATTATATGAACATGTGAGCCAGTGTTCCTTAACTCTTAGTGGACCAGGGACAAAACCAGCAAAATACCGCTTGGTCCACTAAGAGTTAAGATGTCTGCAAAATGCAGGTAACTTTTCATCGTTCCTTAAGGATACCCCACAGACAAAGAGTTAATAATCGTGCGTGCACTTTTCTTCTTCATTCTTGTTACTGTCCTGCTCATAAACTGATCAGACACTTACATTACTGACTCAAGACAGTTGTCTTGTCTTCTCACAAAATTATCACTGTCTAATTTCTCTTCCAGCAACCATGTACAGATCTCTAAGTTCTATCCAGCTATTTCATATTCTTCCCAAAAACCTCTTCTCTGTGTGTTAAAAATATGAGAAGTGTTAGATTTGGCACCATTTGCTAGCAGTGTAACACAAAGTATTACTAACCCAGCCAGGGGCATTCACCTTTCAAAAAGATTCTTGTACTAATTATTCATATGTGCCTCTATATCTTTTCTCTGTGTTTGTTATAAAATGTTTGAGTGTGTAAGGTTTAACCAAATAAAAACAACAAAATGTTATAAATAGTTGCTTTTTTCTTAAACCAAAAGAGATAAACATACCCTCAAAGCATCATTAATATCAATGTTTCCATCCCTGTCTTGATCAAGGACTTGGAAGATGAGATGTAACTTTGAATCACTTGGAACTTTCTTCAAACGCTTCAAGGCATCAATCATTTCATTAATGGAGATAATATTTGATCTGAAAATACATAATCAATGAACAGATGATCAACTAACAAGAACATTCAGCAGTAAATATTGATCACATCTAAAAGATACCATTTATAAAACTAATGTCTTTCTTTGTCTGAAATGACCGTCAAATTTTGTCAGTAAAGTGTTAACTATCATCAGTAAAGTGTTAACTATCATCAGTAAAGTGTTAACTATCATCAGTAAAGTGTTAACTATCATCAGTAAATATTTGTTTAAATACAAGTAATTTCAAGTGGGAAGCAAGAGGATAAATTAAAAATTCTTTGACTAACAGGAATTGAACTAGGTCTGTTCTAATGAAAATCGCCAAATCGCATTGCAACTCGAGTAAACTGATTTTTCCATACATGACTAACTGCATCTCCAAGTAAAGATCTCATTTTGTTAAGACATTCAAACTGTGTACTCAAGTCATAGAGAATGGACCAATCGAGATAAGGGCTATTAAAACAGCAATGAACATCCCGTAAAAGTATTGAAGTATCCTTAGTAACACAAATATATAACATCAGTACTCGTACTACAAGGATAAATAGATCTTCTTGTAAACATAAATAACATAGAGACAGTACAATGTTGCTTCAATAAATATACAACAAAAATACAATAAGGGTTAAATAGCAATTTTACATTGAATAATACACAGGATTGACATTTATTAGTGTTTAAAAGGAGTTCACCAATATAAAGTTATTGCATACAAATTTATATCATAGTTTGAATATCATGAAATAAGACAACGTTATTGATTCAACTTACTTGAACTGGTCAATTTTCTCCTGAGAGAGCTGAGTGACATCCCCAACTGTTCCCACAGTCTGCTCTTCCTTGGACATTTTTTCTTGAATACTAGACTTCTCTGTTTGAAGACCAGTCATTACAGTATCAAGTCTTGAAACCATACGTTCAACTTTCTTAGCCAACCTTCGTGCTGCCTTGGATTGCTCAAAATGTTTTTCTTCTTCACCAACAACTACAGCAACATCCTTCAGATCCTCCAGGTCCTGACCAAAAAAATATTATTTAGCAACTTTAGCAATAGAATTACTAAGAATATTAATAATACAGAAGAATGCAAAGTTAATAATACAGAAGAATGCAATGTTAATAATACAGTAGAATGCAAAGAAACAGAAATCAAACAAATAAAATATTTTGGACATATTAAAAGACATGATACCTTTTTGAAGATATTACTTGAAGAAAGAGTCAAGAGGTAGGCAGAGATTCAAGTGGGAGGGAAACACCATGATATGTACAGGTTACAGTCTAGCAGAGTGCACTACCAAGGCAAGAGACAGAAGATGTTTGATGCTGCCAACCTTCATCACGTAGATGAAACCTGATGATGCTTAATACAGAAGATCCAAGAGTTTTCAAATAATAAAATTTGTACACATCATTTAATTGAAAGGGCTGGGTCTACATCTACTAAAAGTTAGAGCAATTCAAATATGACATAATGAGGTCAATTCTGTATACTGAAAAGGGGCAAATATTACAGCCAATCTATAAGCCATGATATATTGTATGTTCTCTAGATCAATGGTTCTTGTTTTTACCCGTGGCCCTCTTTCATGATAAATTTTCTTCTGTGGTCCCTTTCAATATTTTACAAAACTTGTCAGCATTCTTTGAGGTGTATGACGACAGATCTCATTAAGTATCATCTGTAAGCCCCTTGATTGATCTATGGCATCAATTTCCAATTGTTCTTTGTTGTCACAAAAGAAAACCATATAACCACATGTAGAACTATTGCTCTTGAATAAAACTACTGCTAAAAAGCAAGAGTTGTAGAAAGAAATACAGAAATTGTAAGCAGACCTTTATAATTTCAGTCTGAAAAAAAAGGGCTAATTACATTTTATCTGGTTGACACACTTAGATATTACAATAGATATAGCATACTAACTGAGGTGGGCCTAAATCCTGTACAGTACATTGCTTTTCTAATGTTGCTGATTGTTTAGACCAGTGATTCCCAGACATGTCCCAACCAAATCCACACGACAACATAAATAGACTACACCGCAAAGATCACACCATAACATTTAGGCTGCAAGCAACACATGTACAACTTAACAAACATCTACCACAGACCATACTGCAATAGACAAGAGGAAACAGTAAAACACCACCTTATTGAATGCCCTGCACTACAAGACCTATGAAAACAACTGTTACCTCCAAACTCCTCCATCACTAACACCCTTTATACAGACACAACACAGCTGAAGATGACACGCACCTACCATCACTTGGTACAGGGAAGAAAGAATGAAAGCTTGCAACCCTGGGGATCAGATAAGTAAGTAACAGCACTGGAAGTTACTATGTACCATCTGAAGACCATATTTGATACCTTTCCATCAGTAATCTAAAGCATTGTATTCCTTACAGACTCAATGTCCGTTCTTCAAACTCTAGAAAACAGTGGACAATGTAAGCCTGAACTAGTTAAATACACCAAAAACCCGCTGACATCTCATATGCCAATATTGTTATGCAATGGGTTCCTGGCAAATAAATACACCTGGCAATGACATGACAGACAGATTAGCAAAGAAGGGAGCAAGAAAAGAACATACATACTAACGATCATGCACACAGTTATAAAGATGTTGAAATCTGTGAATAAAGGGGTTTGGCTGAACAGATGGACAATAGGAAAGAAATCTATAAATATATGACCAGCCCAAATTCTAAGGACAATATCAATCTCCTGGGAAGGAAAGATCAGAGTACTATCTTCTGACTTCACACACATGTACAGCTTAACAACCACCTGAACAGAATACAACCACAACACATTTCAGGAAGCAGTCTGTGACCATCAATCAATAAACCCGTAACCCTTCAGGGTTGTAGGGGTACCACATTGGATGCCTCAGCACACAGAGTCCTCCAGCGAATTCTATCCTCAGCGATGCGGATGAGTGTTGAAATATCTTGCCCTGTCCATTCCTTGATGTTGTCTGTCCATGCTTTTATTTACCCTCCTCTGCTTCTTCCACCCTCGACAGTTCCCTGCAGTATTGTTTTCTGTGACCATAGCCTTTTTTAAATGTCCAAAACAACACAAAGGAAGTCATAGGACATAAGCCAATGAGCTGTTCGATCAGCAGCCAACCAACCAACAACTGTCAATACAGCATTTTTCCTGTTGTCGAGTTGCAGGGAGCTTTTGAGTGGCTTGTGTGATAAAGGCAGCATGCCCATGCTCAGGGTAGGTTTTTTAATTTACACTTCAACAGAAAAAATTCATACCGGGGATCGAACCCTGGACCTTACAGGTATAGACTAAAACCCTAACCTCTCAGCCATCCTACCAACAAAAATGTAGGAAAATAAAATGTGTACCTCTTTGTACTCTGAAACTTCTTCTTTCAAACCCTTCAGGGCATCTTGTTCAATGTTGAGTCTTCTCTCCTTAGCAATTTCCTCCAACACAGACTCCATCTCATCTAGATCCTGGGCAGAAATCTTTGCTGCATCCTCTTGCTTCATCTTCTCACTTGGTGAGACTTGTAGGAGTTCAGCATGATCAATCAGTACTGGAGATAAATGACATATAAAAGACACTGATGAGATAAATGACATATGATAAACATGGTAAACCTGATGAAATAAATCATATGGTGGTTATATTGATGAAAGATCAAAATATTAATACTTTTACACAAGTGAAATTTTAAAAAGAATAACGATTTTTAAATATAAAAATAACAATTTAAAAAAAAATATATAATCACAAAAACTGGACCATTAACTCTTTATTCCCAGAAGGATTTCCCTGTTCTATCACAATATATTTTAAAATCACTATATGGAGAATTTATCTGCTTTTAGGCACGCCAGGTTGGTCTAAATGATGATATTAGTGGCTTATCGAAGAAAGTCTTTATAAAAATCATGTCTTATAAAATAATATAATAAAATAGTAAAATAATGAAAACATGTTATTAATATAATTTATTAATCTGTTGTAACAGTTAATGATCTAAAAAATGTATGTGCTAAATAAATATAATATTACAAAGGAATCTTACTTTCATCAGGTGAAGTTCCTAGTGTTCTGGCTGTATCATCAAGCTTCAAATGTGCTTCCATGGCAGTTTCTGCAGCCTTAGCTTCAGCAAGGTCTCTTACACTTTGCTCTTCTAATATCTACAAAAGACAGTTATGTGACATGATAAACACAAACAACAGTAAAAATGGATTGAAAGTCAGCACAAACCAATAATATATGTGCTCTACTTACAGATACTTCTTACTAAATCATTGGGGAAGTAAAGGCTGGTGTGATGCCACCCACATCATTCCTAGTTATGCTTTTGGATAATGAAAAATAAAGGCCTAACATCGCATTCCCTGATATGCCTCAAGCATGAATAAGGGAAAATTGTTTTTTTGTTACTTAGTTATAAAAACACATACATGAGTCTCCAGTTTATTCTACCACAATACTTGATCGCTCAGCCTGGCACATCCAGATCACTGCTGGCATCACGAAATTTGAAAAAGAAAGAACACTGCGGGCAAGAAGCGGAAGGACAAATCCGTAAATTCTCCTACCCCGAACTATCAGCACTCCTGCATGCACTGCAATAGAACTTTCCGTGCACGAATCGGACTCATCGGGCATCTACGAACTCACAAACCAAATTAGTTAATTACAAATTTTAATTATTATATATAATTTTATTTTTTTTCCCATCGCATTTAATGTTTTTTTCATGTCATGCTCATCTTCACTTGCAAAGGAGGAACATCATCATCACCACAACACTTGCACAACTGTCCTCTTTTCTGACTCTGGATCCTCCTGGGAATGTGATTCCCTAACTTTATGCCCAATATGATATCTGATCCTCTCTCATTCTACAAAGGTGATTGAAATAATTGGGAATGTTCTATTTGGGTCTGTAGGTTGTCTGACTTTACACTTTGATGTATTATCAGATTTTGAACAATATCTATCTAGTAACATTCCTCATACATCTCACTGCCAAGACTTGGATGTGGATTTTGTTGACTGTAGTCCTTACAAATATTGTAAACAAACAGGCAATTCAATTTTTTTTAAATTAAGAATTTTAAACTTAAAAAGAGACAACCAGAAAAATACACTTTCATAAATGGTTGCTTGCCTTTAATTAAATAGAGCATATAAAAAAGGTACATTAACATGGAAATCATTGAAATAATTAGACACATAGAGAGAGAAAGAAAGAGTTGAAGGAACTGCGCTAGAGAAGGATAGAACATGTGACAAGATGTGGCAGCATGTGAGGAATGGATAGGTTTACCCACAGATTTCGAAACTTGTTTGAGAGTAGTAATAACACTTAGCAGGAAATGCAGAGAATGGTATCCCACAGCTGTGGAGCAAGAGGTGCAGGCTTTGGTCAGTGAGAATACCAAAGAGGGGGATGTGATTATATACACTAATGGATCTGTGATTAGACATGTTCGCAGTGCTTGGGTCTTCACAGCTCTGTGCGCAGGTAAAATGATCAGGGAGAAGAGTGGAGCCTTTGCTGTGACTATGAGTAGCATGACAAGGGATATTATGGTGGTGACCAGGGCATTTGTGTGGGTACGCACACAGAAGGCAACACAGGTCTGCATATCGAGTGACTATGAGTATGATTAGTAAGGTACATGTGGGTCTCATTCATGAGCAATGGACAATGGATTGAGGCCATGAGAAAGGCGAATTTGAAAGTAGATACATTTATTTTCATGCCGGGACACGTGGGTGTTCGAGGCAATAAAAGAGCAGATCAACTGGCATCATGCGCGAATGTAGCACAAGGCGATGGGGCAATTGATCAAGCTGACATCTTGAACTCCATAAGAGATATAGCACGCAAGAGTGAGACTAGTATGGATGATGATTCCTTTTCAATGTCCAGGATTAAAGATCAGGGTTTGAAATGTGGCTTTGCTAAAAGTGAACATTTTGCAGGGCACAGAAGAATGATAGTCAACCAGCAGAGGGCCGGTACTGTCAGCAGAAGTGTAATGGCGGATACACTAAGGAAAGATTGGAGCAACTATGGATGTGTCCAGTTTGCAGTGTTGATGATCCGACATTAAAAAGACTAGCAGTAAGCTCTGCTACCAAGAGTGAGAGGAGAAAGAGTGAAAAACATCTGGAGAGAAGTTAAAAACAAATATAGGACAGATAGGTAACATATCAAATGAATTAGAATGGCTAGCTACAGATAGAAGATTCATACATGTTTTTATCAAATATTTTATTCACCTTAACCTCTCTGGCCAATTGTTCCTTCTCTGCTGCAATGATAGCCTCCTCATGCTTAATAATCTCCAACTTGGTCCTGTTGTCAATGGTCTCACCTGACATCTCTGCCATTTTCACCTTGGCTTCATCAGCCTGAGAAGCAATATATTATTATTATTATTATATATTAGAAGCAATTAAGTAAAATATGATAAATTTGATAAATGTGTTGTCTGGATGTATGATATTAGTTTAAATTCATTTAATTTCTTGTTGAAGGAGGTGTATAGCAAAAAAATCCATAATATTCTGCTTTTAGCTCTTTAAAGTACCTTGATCATGGCTGAATTTTCCGCCTTCGGCATGGTAAAAATTAAATGAAAATTTTGACCATTTTATGAACGTACTTATTATGCTAGTTTTTTTTCTCAGTTAATTGCAAAAATAAACTAAGTGTCTTAAGCCCGTAGCATGCTATCGGTGCAAATAAGCACACACTTCCAGGTGTAAGCTAAAGGGCGTGGTACAAGAATTGTGACTGTCACTAAGCAATTTTGAAACTATGATACAAATTTTCAATTTAGCTTTTTCTTCTGGGAAAAAGTTGCAACACTGCAAGCATTAATCTAGCTTACTTTCAGGTCACGGTCATGTTTTAAAAAAACCCAGCAAATGAAGATATTCTCAAATTCTCAGTTATCCTGTCCGCCGAAGACGGATGTGTCGGGCCATTTGCGCAAATAAAATGGCGACACAACGCATTTCCAATTTATGGACTACATGCTGCTGGAAATCTAATAGGACCATGGTCCTGCTACAAGAGAGATCCAGCGGGAGTTTGAGAATGAACTCTGAAGAAGAAGAAGTTAACCTGTTACAATCAACGCAAGTCACATTGAAATGGAAGCCATATTTAGTGAAATTTTTATGGATGTGTTTCTAACCATACGGAATTGTTGGAAGTTACGTGTTTTCAAAGAAGATATTATGAACACGTTAGTTGCGTTATGAAATGACATTAACAACATTAGGTCTGGACATTGTGCATTGAATATAAATCGTGCATTGAATGTGTGAAGTGTGTGGTAGAAAAATTCTTAGATCTGCTATTCATCATTGGATCAAGAGAATTAGTGTGTTAGTTATTTATTTAAGTTATTTATTTTCACAGATGCTATTATGAGCACGTTAGTTTGGTTATGAAAATCAGAAATATGACAGGTTTAGACATTTATTCATAGAATATATTGGTTGGATAAGAGTAACTGAGTCACTCATCACAACATTTTTTCAAGGTGAATTTTTCATCTTCATTATGTAATTGTCAAAAAACAATCATGCGTGCAGGGGTAAAGTGACATAATTTGTATTTAGTGTAGTAAAGGTTAATACTGTACTGTTTTCATGCGCCATCATTTGCTATTCTATCCTAAAAAAGTCACATTTTATTATTTCTTTTTCTTCTTCTTTCATTCTCAAACTCTTGTTGGATCTCTCTTATAGCAGGACAATGGTCCTACTAGATTTTCCGCAGGATGCAGTCCAGAGAATGGAAATGCGTCATGTTGCCATTTGATTTGTGCCAATTTTACTATTTAACTTTACTAGTATGTATGGCCCAGGTGTTGCAGAGGCCTGAATAGGAAACAAAGAACAGCAACACTGTTTACCTTCCATGCATGTCGTAACTGAGGACTAAATAATTTTTGGGGTAGAGTTGGCTGTCCCACGCCCATATAGGGTCAAAGTGACCAAGACGTCATGGACAACAATGTGTCCGTCCAAAAGGTTCGTTTATGGCAGTTAAGCTATAAACCATGACACAACACATTCCGTTCTTATGACTACATACTGCTAATCTGTAGGAGTTTGAGAACATACGCTAAAGAAGAATAGTATGTATGTGCAAAGCAAAAATAATGCATCAAATAAGTAAATAAAACGTTAACTTACAGCACTTTCTCCCAGTTTGGTAATAGTGGCACCAATTTTTTCTTCTGTAGACAAAGTCTCTGGAAGGTACAAAGCTCTCGATAATAGCAGCAAGGATGTTGGAATCTTTTCTTCTAAATGAAGCTGTAGCCACTGCTGCAACTGTTGTCTCAAACGTTCTTCAGATACACCTAGTGCCCTCATGCCACGTGCTCTGTTTGCTGACTGTAGCTCACTAATGCTCAAACTTTCAACACCATCCTTCTGTATCATCTGGTTGAGAAACAAATTAAAATTAATATTTAAAAAAACCTCAAAGAGCAGATTATATTTATAAAGTATAAACATTCAATATAGAAATCATAAATGAATAGTTCACTATGATTAGAGTAATGACCATAAGTCTATGAGATAAGTCTATAGTTTCAGAAATGAGTGACGGACACCTGCTTCGAAAATGACTATGCAACTGTGACAAATCATTCATAAAATAATTGAAATGAAACCTTTTCAAGAAAAGTTTGCAATAAATATTTTTGGAAAGCTTCTGGTTGTCTTCTGAAAGTTTTAAAGCCCTTAAGATATTGTTTGATTTTATAGAGATTTCTTATAACAATTACTCACAAAACTCATCATATTGAGAGAAAAAAATGGCATGCCAGTGGAGAAACACTTGGATTAAATAGGCATAGCAGTAAGTGTTAAATGTAATTCTCACTGACATAAAATTAATCAAGTGATATATATCTTCTTCTTCTTCAGCGTTCGCTCTCAAGTAACCACATAGAAATTATCGTGTGATTTCCGCCGGGGAGCGTGAAGTACGTTGTTCTGCAAGTTCCACAGTAGAACTGTGATTATTTGCACCCCGGTAAGCCACTTTGTGACCTGGACGTCCGAGGTCCAGCACATCCGTTTTCGTCATTCCTTTATTTCGGGTTTGGTCCTTAAAGTGATATATATAACAAGTATAAGTATATCTTAAATTTAGTCAGGACAGAACTGTAACGACTTTCCTGAGTTAACAAATAAGTAAAACAAATTACACCATAGCATATTCATTGTTAAACTGTGAGTAAAGAAACTTTATGAACAAGAGATACTAATGATAAATGATGAGAGATAAATTGTTTCTCAAACTGAAATGCTAAAAAAAATATTTGTGTAGAAGCATACATATTTAATTTATAGCACGATTATTTCTAAGGGTATACCTTGTCATCTGCTCGAAGACCACGTAGCTTCATTTGAAGAGTAAATCTTAAAAGTGCGTCACTGCCAATAGGAGTGACATTTAACAAGATACAACACGCACGTAATTGTGAACGGGTCAAATTGTCCAGTGTAATTTCATCTTCAAACAGCTTTGCAAATTTCATTATATCCTTTGTTTTCGGCTTGGTTCCTGCTGTTCTTATCTGAAGATATTATGAAATTTTAAAAAATTCAGTCAGACATAATTAGGTAAGGACATTCAAATGATAAGTTTGAACAAGTGCTATTTTTATATTATATGATCAGTGGTACAACAGTTTGTAGGCCCATCTGACAAACACAGCTCAAACTTGATCATGATTTGAAATCCATTCATCTAGATTGTATTAAAAATGTATTAAAAGTTAAATTGGCAGTGTATCCTATTCAGGAGGTAGCCATCAACCCAGCATTTTTTGGCTGTAGTGATTTTCTAGGTAATATAAATACATTCAGTAGTTTGCCATCACTTTCTGAATGATCCAGATGCACAGTCAAACTCTGTACCTTGGCCGTACAGATGTGCACTGTACCACTTCACCACAGAGCCGGACGAAATTGTATTTGTGGTGCCTAAACATTCAACAAAATATGAACAGAATGTCCTCCTTTACAAGCTATGTTTTAAAACATGTATTTCCATTTTGAAGATAGGCTGTAATTTGATAACAGAGAGGAGTGAAGTAAAACTGTGATCAATCAGAGAAAAGCTAAAATACAGGTTGATGGAGTATTACAATTACAAATTGTTAAAAAAAAAAAACATTTTATTTCATCAATTGACCTAATTGTTCAGTGTTCTGTTCTTGGACATTGGTGTTTTCTGCTTTTTGTTGTCACATGTTCTGTTCTTGATAAAGGCCTTTTGGTCAAAACACCAAATTTGTTTTGTCTTTAGTTATTCATAAGACTTCACTACTACATTCACAAAGTGTTTTCACTTTTCTGCAAGATAGACGTAGATTTCCTAAAAATTGAAGTCTCCTGTCACAGTGGTACATTCTGCTATACTGTTCTCAACCTGCTAATGTCTTTCTACCACTTATACATTCTTTTCACATTTGTTCTCAATACTATTACATAGGGCCTAAAGGGGAGCAAAGAATAGCAATTCTGGGGCATGCCAAAAGAGACAACTAGGAGGTTTTGGGCATGGAGTTAGCTGTCTCACTCTATAATAAGACCCATAACTTGTCAGGGTCGTAGGGGTACCACACTGGATATATAGCACAAAAAGATCTCCAAACAACTCTATCCTCGACCAATCTGAGGAGTGTAGAAAAATCATCCACAAACCATTCTTTGATGTTATTAATCCAGTATTTTCTCTTTCCTCCTCTCCTCTTCCCTCAATTGGTCCTTGCTAAATAATTTTAGTTTCACTCTAAAAATCAGATGTGAGAAAATGTGCATATACCACATCCAGGATGAAAATCATGATTCAATGCATTCCATTTTCTGAATTACACCATGTTGACCAGCAGGAATATGAGAACAAACACAGACGAAGAAGACTGCTATTATGATTGTCAACAATGTTTCATATATATTTATGTGTTTAATCATCTTTATAAAGATTAAAATCTTATTCTATCATATATCTGGAAAAAAATTAAGAAAATGAAATCAGGCTTGATACAGGGATGGAGGCTGTAAACTGGGCACCATTAGATGGCAGACAGTTTTCTTGGCATTTTTATTTGGCAGAAAGCGGGGCAAAGTTAGATAGAACACTCTGGCCCAGTAAGAAAATCTACCTGTGGGTAGGACAGAGCATTATTAGCCCTTATGGACTACGAATTAGGTGTCCATATTTATCTTCATACAGCACAGTACAACATGTGAATGAGGGATGCACACAAAAAAAACAACGTAATTAAGCAGAAAACAATGAAAGAGAATACTCCTGGAAAACAAAACAATTCTATAGCAAAAACACAGCAGTAAGACACAAAATAGTTTTTTTTTTTAAAAATGAGATCACAGTAACATGCCTTGTCAAGAAACTGAGAAAATGACTCCACCGTCTGACCCTCAGCATTCTTGACTTCAACAGCAGACTCCTCAATCGTCTTTTGCAAAAATTTTGCCATTTCAATTTTTGCTTTCAAAGTCTTCTTTATTTTCTCCCTTTCTGCTTTCTGAAAATGCAAAAAAATACACAATGTCAAATTATATAATGGTATTTAAACTAATATTTCTTACAATTGACCATATATTTCTGTATATAAACCAATCCATTTATAAGCCAAGGACGTGACTTTATTGTCCATAAAGTGCCAAAAGTCGAAAATCTGTTTGTCTGAGGTAGAAAAAAACATAATAATACAGGTAATAATACTGAGGAATCCCGTTATTATAAGAATAAAGAGACAAGCGAAATCAAGCTAAAAGGAAATTAACACAAACTTTAGCAAGCATAAGAAGCAAGGTCATTTCTTTCATTTGTTCTACTAACATTCACTGAATAAATGAACAAAATAGCAGTGAACAGTACATCAAAGATAACACAGCACGACATACACATTAAACATGAACGTTCAAGCATTCTGATGTGGAACTGTACAATTGTTTGTGTTGGTGTTCTGATGTGGAACTGTACAATTGTTTGTGTTGGTGTTCTGATGTGGAACTGTACAATTGTTTGTGTTGGTGTTCTGATGTGGAACTGCACAATTGTTTGTGTTGGTGTTCTGATGTGGAACTGCACAATTGTTTGGGTTGGTGTTCTGATGTGGAACTGCACAATTGTTTGTGTTCTGATGTGGAACTGCACAATTGTTTGTGTTGATGTTCTGATGTGGAACTGCACATTTGTTTGTGTTGGTGTTCTGATGTGGAACGGCACAATTGTTTGTGTTGGTGTTCTGATGTGGAACTGCACAATTGTTTGTGTTGATGTTCTGATGTGGAACTGCACATTTGTTTGTGTTGGTGTTCTGATGTGGAACTGCACATTTGTTTGTGTTGATGTTCTGATGTGGAACTGTACATTTGTTTGTGTTGGTGTTCTGATGTGGAACGGCACAATTGTTTGTGTTGGTGTTCTGATGTGGAACTGCACAATTGTTTGTGTTCTGATGTGGAACTGCACAATTGTTTGTGTTGATGTTCTGATGTGGAACTGCACATTTGTTTGTGTTGGTGTTCTGATGTGGAACTGCACATTTGTTTGTGTTGGTGTTCTGATGTGGAACTGCACAATTGTTTGGGTTGGTGTTCTGATGTGGAACTGCACAATTGTTTGTGTTCTGATGTGGAACTGCACAATTGTTTGTGTTGATGTTCTGATGTGGAACTGCACATTTGTTTGTGTTGGTGTTCTGATGTGGAACGGCACAATTGTTTGTGTTGGTGTTCTGATGTGGAACTGCACAATTGTTTGTGTTGATGTTCTGATGTGGAACTGCACATTTGTTTGTGTTGGTGTTCTGATGTGGAACTGCACAATTGTTTGTGTTGGTGTTCTGATGTGGAACTGCACAATTGTTTGTGTTCTGATGTGGAACTGTACAATTGTTTGTGTTGGTGTTCTGATGTGGAACTGCACAATTGTTTGTGTTCTGATGTGGAACTGCACAATTGTTTGTGTTCTGATGTGGAACTGTACAATTGTTTGTGTTGGTGTTCTGATGTGGAACTGCACAATTGTTTGTGTTCTGATGTGGAACTGCACAATTGTTTGTGTTGATGTTCTGATGTGGAACGGCACAATTGTTTGTGTTGGTGTTCTGATGTGGAACTGCACAATTGTTTGTGTTGGTGTTCTGATGTGGAACTGCACAATTGTTTGTGTTGGTGTTCTGATGTGGAACTGCACAATTGTTTGTGTTGGTGTTCTGATGTGGAACTGTACAATTGTTTGTGTTGGTGTTCTGATGTGGAACTGTACAATTGTTTGTGTTGGTGTTCTGATGTGGAACTGCACAATTGTTTGTGTTGGTGTTCTGATGTGGAACTGCACAATTGTTTGGGTTGGTGTTCTGATGTGGAACTGCACAATTGTTTGTGTTCTGATGTGGAACTGCACAATTGTTTGTGTTGATGTTCTGATGTGGAACTGCACATTTGTTTGTGTTGGTGTTCTGATGTGGAACGGCACAATTGTTTGTGTTGGTGTTCTGATGTGGAACTGCACAATTGTTTGTGTTGATGTTCTGATGTGGAACTGCACATTTGTTTGTGTTGATGTTCTGATGTGGAACTGTACATTTGTTTGTGTTGGTGTTCTGATGTGGAACGGCACAATTGTTTGTGTTGGTGTTCTGATGTGGAACTGCACAATTGTTTGTGTTCTGATGTGGAACTGCACAATTGTTTGTGTTGATGTTCTGATGTGGAACTGCACATTTGTTTGTGTTGGTGTTCTGATGTGGAACTGCACAATTGTTTGTGTTGGTGTTCTGATGTGGAACTGTACATTTGTTTGTGTTGGTGTTCTAATGTGGAACTGCACAATTGTTTGTGTTGGTGTTCTGATGTGGAACTGCACAATTGTTTGTGTTCTGATGTGGAACTGCACAATTGTTTGTGTTCTGATGTGGAACTGCACAATTGTTTGTGTTCTGATGTGGAACTGCACAATTGTTTGTGTTCTGATGTGGAACTGCACAATTGTTTGTGTTGGTGTTCTGATGTGGAACTGCACATTTGTTTGTGTTGGTGTTCTGATGTGGAACTGCACAATTGTTTGTGTTCTGATGTGGAACTGCACAATTGTTTGTGTTGATGTTCTGATGTGGAACTGCACATTTGTTTGTGTTGGTGTTCTGATGTGGAACTGCACATTTGTTTGTGTTGGTGTTCTGATGTGGAACTGCACAATTGTTTGTGTTGGTGTTCTGATGTGGAACTGCACAATTGTTTGTGTTCTGATGTGGAACTGCACAATTGTTTGTGTTGATGTTCTGATGTGGAACTGCACATTTGTTTGTGTTGGTGTTCTGATGTGGAACGGCACAATTGTTTGTGTTGGTGTTCTGATGTGGAACGGCACAATTGTTTGTGTTGGTGTTCTGATGTGGAACTGCACAATTGTTTGTGTTCTGATGTGGAACTGCACAATTGTTTGTGTTGATGTTCTGATGTGGAACTGCACATTTGTTTGTGTTGGTGTTCTGATGTGGAACTGCACAATTGTTTGTGTTGGTGTTCTGATGTGGAACTGCACAATTGTTTGTGTTCTGATGTGGAACTGCACAATTGTTTGTGTTGATGTTCTGATGTGGAACTGCACATTTGTTTGTGTTGGTGTTCTGATGTGGAACGGCACAATTGTTTGTGTTCTGATGTGGAACTGCACAATTGTTTGTGTTGATGTTCTGATGTGGAACTGCACATTTGTTTGTGTTGGTGTTCTAATGTGGAACTGCACAATTGTTTGTGTTGGTGTTCTGATGTGGAACTGCACAATTGTTTGTGTTCTGATGTGGAACTGCACAATTGTTTGTGTTGATGTTCTGATGTGGAACTGCACATTTGTTTGTGTTGGTGTTCTGATGTGGAACGGCACAATTGTTTGTGTTGGTGTTCTGATGTGGAACGGCACAATTGTTTGTGTTGGTGTTCTGATGTGGAACTGCACAATTGTTTGTGTTCTGATGTGGAACTGCACAATTGTTTGTGTTGATGTTCTGATGTGGAACTGCACATTTGTTTGTGTTGGTGTTCTGATGTGGAACTGCACAATTGTTTGTGTTGGTGTTCTGATGTGGAACTGTACAATTGTTTGTGTTGGTGTTCTGATGTGGAACTGTACAATTGTTTGTGTTGATGTTCTGATGTGGAACTGTACAATTGTTTGTGTTCTGATGTGGAACTGCACAATTGTTTGTGTTGGTGTTCTGATGTGGAACTGTACAATTGTTTGTGTTGGTGTTCTGATGTGGAACTGTACAATTGTTTGTGTTGGTGTTCTAATGTGGAACTGCACAATTGTTTGTGTTGGTGTTCTAATGTGGAACTGCACAATTGTTTGTGTTGGTGTTCTGATGTGGAACTGTACAATTGTTTGTGTTGGTGTTCTAATGTGGAACTGCACAATTGTTTGTGTTGGTGTTCTGATGTGGAACTGTACAATTGTTTGTGTTGGTGTTCTAATGTGGAACTGCACAATTGTTTGTGTTGGTGTTCTAATGTGGAACTGCACAATTGTTTGTGTTGGTGTTCTGATGTGGAACTGTACAATTGTTGGTGTTCTGATGTGGAACTGTACAATTGTTTGTGTTGGTGTTCTGATGTGGAACTGCACAATTGTTTGTGTTCTGATGTGGAACTGCACAATTGTTTGTGTTGATGTTCTGATGTGGAACTGTACAATTGTTTGTGTTGGTGTTCTGATGTGGAACTGTACAATTGTTTGTGTTGGTGTTCTGATGTGGAACTGTACAATTGTTGGTGTTCTGATGTGGAACTGTAGAATTCACCCACCAGGTAGTGAATAGTAGTTAACAATTATCTTGCTTCAGGGTTCAAACGAAATTACAGCTGACTTCAGCAGACAGTAGTCTAAGCGGGAAATGATATGATAAAAGAACGATGACACAAGCGTGCACCGTCGGATGTCATTTGTTTTTATGGGATACAGAATAATTTGAACTTCATTACCATATGTTTTAATTTTAGGGAGTCTACGGTAATAAACGTGAGAGAGGATTGTGAAATTGACCTCATCTGCTACTAAATGTGCAGTTGGCGGGAATCAATAATGGTGGAATTTTGCTACAAAATGCCTATGGAATGTTGGGATTTGGAACCACTATTCAAGTCTTCTCTAAAGAGAAATAAAATTTACTCATCTGAATGTTATCAAAATGTGAGGTAAACTTGAAATGGTTGAGCTGATTGAAATGGGTAGAGCCAGTGATTAAACTTGCGGCCTAAGTAGGCAGGACTCAGTTAACAGAATATATAGTGGTGACTTAGTTAGCAAAGAATACTGCACAAGTAGTTTAAGCTTCTATTTGTAAATTTGCATTGCCATTGTGATTTTATTTGTGTTTTATAAGAAAAATGCCTGGATAGAAAAGAACATCGTATGCTGCTAGTTTTATGTTCAATGTTATCGTTTTTGCTGAGACATCCAACAAATTGATGGCTTCCCATCACTTCAATGTGAACAAAAAGCAAGTACAAGAATGGAGAAAAAAAAAAGGCAGAATTGTCTCTGATGTGAAGGACAAAGAAAGCATCACGTGGCCATACAGCCTCATTTCCTGAGCTGGACGAGAAATTGTACGAATGGGTAATGGAGTCAAGGCAGAATGGATTCATTGTAGCCCATACAAATATTCGGATCAGGGCGCTCAAAAAATTAAAGGATCATGCATTCCAGTCACAAAAATCTGTGGACTTTCTTGCTTCAATAAATGGTGCAATCGTTTCATGAACAGACATCACTTGTGTCTACAAACACGCACTAAGCTCGCACAGAAGTTGCGGAAAAAACTTGAAATAAAAAGTGTTTTGTTTCAACGTTTCACTATAAAACTATGGAAGAGGTTTAACTTCGACCTACCACAAAAATGGAAATAAGGGCAAGACCTCTGTCTGCTTTGATTTGCCTTTCAAATCACATGGTGGAATGAAAATGTGTGAAGACAGTTTTTGTAAAGACAACTGGGCATGAAAAATTCATTTCACTGTTGTTTTGAGTTGTATGGCAGATGGGTCATGTTTGTCTCCCCACCCTGGTTCCCTGGTAAGTTTTTTCCTGCTGTTACCGGTATTTGAAGTTACTTTGTTATTGTGTTTTCATGTCTAATTTTGTTTTACAATTTTGTTGTGTGTAAGCCAAACCCACTTTAATTTTGTCTATTATTATCAAAGTTTTTACCAAAACAGGCCTAGGTAATAACGTGAGTTACCGGTAGACCAGCATATTTCATTTGTTTTCACAGACGATATTATATGTAAACATTTGTTTGGTTATGAAATAACATCAGATATACCTCTACTATAGGCATAAGTATTTTATTCTGGCTTGAATATATCGAACAAGAAGTAACTGGTCTCTTCAGGGTTTTTTTTACCAATAAGTTTTCCCTCTGTTACCGGTATTTGACATTCTGTGTTCTCATTTTTTTGTTTCTACCACTAATTTTTTAAAGAATTTGTTGCACTTGTTTATAAGCCAATCCCCATACAGTGTTAGCATAAATAAATACACAAATTCATAGCTTATGGAAATATACTGGTAATTTTTCAGAAAAAAAAGTAATATATGATTTAACCTTTAGCATTCTGCATTTAAATTTGCAATATTTTCTTTTACCACTGTATTCATTTTTTACTCTATATGTTATTTATGGAGGGTATTTGGAAAATGAAATAACTTTTTCATTTTTGGAGCATTTAGCATAATTGCTTTTTATGGAAATAAAGGAATGGTTAATGAATGAAATGATGTTAAGTTTTGTTGTGTATGTGATATGCAATTTGTTAGAAAGTGGTAAAGATGAACAAATGTAGAAAATAATTATGTTGACATAAGCGAGTCACCTATTTTTGTTCAATATATTCATTTCTGTATATGTCTAATGAGCTAAATGGCTAGGTCTATTCTATTTCTGATGTCATTTTGTTTGAAAATGACTGGCCGGTGGACAGAAAAAAACAGTTCATGGACTCTCTCAAAGTGTCTCTATTGAGCTTCAACAACGGCACCACATTCTGGGAGTTTGTAGCTCAGAATCCTCCAGCGTGTTGGTGCAACAACAATAAAGGTGCTTGCATCACAAAGGAGCATCAAATCTCAGAGATATACAGATAATGTTCTGCCCGAAAAAGACAAAATAAACAGATGCCCAATTCTGATTAGACATGTCTAAAATGTGGCATGGAATTCTATGCCAGGAATGGACTTTTCAGTCATCTCTATATACCAGAGACATGCAACAAAACTTTATCTAAAACAGTTATCACTTGCAATGGATGACTACTATTATTATGATCATCATCAGGTGCCATGCCGGGTGGCGTAGGCGGTCATGGCTCTCCACAGCTCTCTGTCTAAAGTATTATGTATCAAAGTCGTTGTTTCCTTGCCATGCCAGGTTGTTAAACTGTCTAATATTTTCTCACGCTGTCGCCCTCTGCCTCTGGTGCCTTCAATCTTGCCTGTTGTCATTATGTTCTCTAAACCTGCCTGTCTCATGAAGTGGCCAAAAAAAGAAGATTGCCGTTTTCTTATATTTTGATTAAGGTCCGTTTTGCATTTAACTCTTTCAACACCTCTACATTAGTTTTTCTGGCAGTCCATGGTATTCTCAGCATTCTTCTGTAGAACCACATTTCTGTTGCCTCTAATCTCCCACTTTCCAGTTTGTTTATTGTCCAAGACTCGCACCCATATGTTAGTATAGGGGTTATATAGCACTGCAGAACTCTCTTTCTCACCTCTAATGACAAGGTCTTATTACACATTATACTATTATTATATGATTAAACAAATAATAGAACTTGTTAGTATTAGCTACAATACACAGACAATGAAAAATTATCTATACTGGCTCTAATAATGGATACTAATATAGTTCTTTAAAACTGAATATCTTTTGTATGTGTTGAATATTCGAGTTACAATCTGACTTACTTCATCTTTGGGATCCTGGAAAGTGCTGGGCAGCATATTTGGGAAGAAATAAAGAGCAACTGGCAGTAAAAATTCAGCAAAGGGTACCAAAATAAATACCAGCATTGGAAGCAGTCGAAACATGTCTGCCGTGGTTCTCACAAGCTGCATGGAAGAGTTATTAGTAAATGTCAATTATCTAAGTACTTCTATTTTTTAAAAAAGGTTAAATATATTTAATGCTTTATCATTGCTTTTGTCCATTGCTACTTGTGTCCTGTAACCGTAACAGTTGATCGGCTTCAATAGATAGTGCACATCGAGTTGTTTGATGGGCAATGATTTTGTGGAGCCTTAAGTTGTCAGTTACTTTCTCAATTCATCTATTTCTTTGTCTTTTTTTCATGTTGTGAGCTGTGTCCGGTGGAAGTATTGTATGAGATGATCACATCACATTATTTTTTTTATTTTTTGTTTTTCTATAAACCTCATAACATTGTATCTCCCATGGAAATTCTGATATCTTAATTCCTTATGATTTTTACTGCTTTTTCTTAGGCATCTCATTTCACATGTGACACATTTTCTCTCACTCTCATGCCCTTTAGTCAGTGTCCATGACCAACATTGGTATAAAACTAGAGTGTTAGCATAAAGACATGATTTATAATCTAATATTATATATCTAAAATTGCTGATAAATGATACACATTTTAACACACATAATTTTGAAACAAGATCTAAAAAAATATGGTCCCAAAGAGCAGAGAATGAAAATTAGAAAGAGGAATCCAAAATCAAAATCCAGATTTGAACTCAGACCTGCCCAATCAGCAGAAATGACTTTCTGTGATGTGTTTTTTTGTTTGAGGTCTTCACATATCTGTAGCATTTGTTTGTATACATATAACTTCTATAATTAGTCTTCTCACAACTTCACCTATTACCAAAATGATACTGGGGCTTAAAAGGAGAGCAATAAATTGTAACACTGTCACCTTAAATGCATATCACTAGAGGCGGCTAAGAAAATTGGGGTGGGGATAACTAAATTTACATGGTCTGCTGTGCAGAGGGGATATGGGGAAAATCAACCTTTCTATTTCAGCATGTCTTTAAATTGCATGAAAAGTCATAGCAAAGTCGTCAATGGAGTAAAAGATTGTTTTTCTTGTGGTTGTACACCATATAACCACACTTCCTTCGTTCACTTGAAACATGTCTATATCTGTAATTCTGTCTCCTGAATAAAACTCATTGTGTTTTGTAGCTCAAACAGTGGCACATAGAGCTTTGATGTCTGCCTCAGCGTTTCATACTCAGAACAACCTTGAAGTATATGCTTGGTACTCTGTGCTGTATGTACACAGGACACATTATTGTGTTGCCAATCTTAAATTTTTTGTACATGTAACTGTGGATTCGATTGTATCCTGTTCTGAGGCAACTTGTTCTGATCTGTTCATGTGATAGTCATATTGTGTTGGTTTTTGTGGCTTTCTTATTGACTTGATCATGGTTTTTTTTCTGGTACAGACCCTTAAGTGGCTGTCAACTTCAGGTAGATCTGTAAGTTGTCTATGGAGTCATTTAGCTTGGTGGATAAAGCTGCTCCTTTTCAGTCGCTACATGGTTAGATTTTGGAATTTTTCTTTCATTGGATGATTTGGCATACACTGAAACTTTTCTTCTTGTATTAGTACCTCTGTGTCTCTGCGTCCATCAAGTGTTTGCATTCTCCCCATTTTCTGGATCTCTACTATGGGTGTTGATTTCATTGCTCCCAACATTATCCTAAGCGTCTGATTTTGCACTAAATCTAGATCCTGTAATGTGGTGTTTGATGCAGGACACCACGCAGCTGAACCATATTCCAGGTGTGGTCTATGCATTGCTGGTAAACTTTACTGAGTATATTTCCACTGGCTCCCCATGTGGTTCAACTTAGTTTTCTCAGGATAGCTAACTTCCTCCTGGCTTTTGTTGTTGCTTTGTTTATGTGTTGCTTCCTGTCAGCTTATCATCAAAAGTAACTCCGAGGTATGTGGGTTGTTTGTCTTCTTTCAAGAGCTCTCCGTCTATCTTGATATCACAGGCTTTTTGTTTTGGTGAGTGTAAAGAGTGTAGTTATCTGTGTTAACAGTTGACGCACCATCTATTTGCCCATAAGGTTATGGCATCAATAGCTCTTTGTATTTGTTTAGTGGCCACTGTCGAATGTTTTTCCACGCACCAGATCACCTGCATATATTGCCACTTTGATCAAGCGTGGTAGTTTGGCAACTAGGTCATTGATGTAAACCAAGAAAATTGTAGGTGGCAGGACTCATCCCTGGAGGACTCCATGAGGCAGTAGGACTTTCTTGCTCATTTGACCGTTCAATTGTGCCTTGGTTCTTCTATAATGCAGATATGCTTTTACCCATTTGTACATTCTTGAGTTAACTCTGCAATTTCACAATTTCTTTAAGAGTCCTTTCCAAACCTTGTAAAATGCTTTCCTGAGGTCTATCCATGCTGCTAGTACCAGTTTCTTATCTTGGAAGGCATCCTCAATCTCTTGCGAGAGGTAGGTTGCATGATCTTCAGTAGAGTAGCACTTTCTGAAGCCTGCTTGCTGCGATGCCAGAAGGTTTTCACTTTCAAGGTGAAAGTGTTGTTTTACATAGACAGCTTGTGAGGCTGATGGGTCTGTAATTGGAGACTGTGTTGCCATCTTTTCCTGATTTGAGGAGTGGTATCATTATTGCTTCCCTCCATGCCTGCGGAACATTACCTGTGATCCAGCTTGTGTTAAAGATCTGCAGTAGCTTTGCCTATGGAGATGTACAGTGTAATGCCATCGGTTCAGATAATCAATAATCACTATTCTCATAATACTACCCACATATAAACATTGTCATGCTCATTACATTCTAATGTGTGTAGATAAGTTTATTTTGTGCACAATGACCTCTTTCTGGACAATGCCATTGCATCTTTCAAAAACTGTCCAGAAGATTCTCAAACTTCTATAAAAATCACATTTCTATGGTCTTCATAAATCTTATTTGTTATTTTAACAACTGTGGACTCCCTCTGAGTAGAAGGCTTTTTTGTCAATGCAACACTGAAAGTTGGAGTCTCCTGTGTTTGAAAGAATGTGAAAGTTCCGTAGAACCTTCCCTCTTACAGAAGAAAAAAGCTTCATTGTTGAAATTTCCCAGAATACAACTACAGCACACTACAAAGTGCTAGGTGTGCAATAATCCCTATGAAACTGTCGACTGTCACCATGTTCATTGCTGGATGATGTCAGAAAAATGCTTCTCCTTCCGAGGTTACATAAATGAAACAAATTAAATTTAAAAACAAAACAGCTCACAAACACATGCAAATACCACACAGTGGCATTTGGTCAAAGGGATGAGACCATGGACTGAGGGATCAGCAACCAATAAACTAACCAAACCTTGAAATTCCTGGGGATCATTACAAATAAAACAAAACAAACAACCACTGTAGAGCATGCTATGATCTGTTATGCATGCCATAAGAGATTAATAAGGAGGGTATAGATTTGGCTATCTCACCAGGTAGAAATACAGGGTCCCTAAAAATGCTATTCTCAAGTCAAATGTTTCACACCGAAGAGCAAAGATATAGTCGAGCTGCAATACATTTTGTTTTCTAGACTATTCGGTTTGCATGATACCATGGCTGCTGGTGCGCCTCTCGGCCTGGCATCTCTGACTTCAGCACCTGTGCTTGCTTGGGCAGGATTGTGACCCTGCTTGATATTGGGTTGGCCCGACCAATCTTAGTTTCTAGCCTCTGTTAGCTAGACTAAGCCCCAATCCACGTCAAGGAGTTGGCCTCAATGAGGCCCACAGAGATAGATATCCACAGAAAGATGTACGGGAGCACTGAGGAGTTTGCAAATACAGCAGCATTTATTAAGAAAACAGGACTTGCTGTGTAGACATGTCAAACTGCGAACGAGAAGAAGAATTTTTCTAGACTACAGAAACTATGAAGACATTACAAGTCAACAGTTATAACGAAAATATTAAATGTGATATTAAAATAATATAAACAAGATATATGAATATCAGCAAATGAATGCTGATAATATTGTAATTTTCCTAGATAACGAATATCAAGTAATATATTGTGAAGACTATATATTTAATGTGATATAAGAAATAATGATGATGATGATATTCGTCCGTCGTGATCGACGATGACCAAAAACTCAACCATAATAATAATAACAATAAATAATAAAATAAAAAGAAACAATAGTCATTGGTGAAACATCAAACTTACTGTTAGAAAAAAGAAGAGAAGTTACTGTATTCAATAACAACAGTAACAAATGTTACCTGGTTGTGTTCTCTCCTGGTCAAAGTCTTCCCATTTAACAACTGCCACAGTAGCTTTGAACTAATCCTGACATCAATAGCCAAGAGTCGAAAACCGTGGTAGTAATGTTTACACACAGCTACAATACGCTGCCGTAAGGTCTTTTTAGCAGGAACAACAGCAGTCTCCTCTGGTTCTGCTGCCACTGCCTGTTTCTCTGTCGCATTATCCTTCAAAGCTTTAACAGTTTTTTCTACTTTGGACTCCTCCTTCTTCCATGATGTGGAAGTCTGGAAAGTTCTGCACTGCAAATAGTGAAAACTGCTTGAAAGCTTCTGGTCCAAGATCACAGAATAACATGAATGATTGTGAGATAGAAACAATTCATTCTGGTGGTTGCAATTTGTAGGGCTTTGATATGGTAATGTTTTATATAATGAAGGTAAATTAGTAAATCGTATTAGGTACTTTGATTTGTACACTGTACTCTGCATTGTTGGTTCAACTGTATTTAGTGTTCTTGATAATGTTTTGGGGTTCACACGTTTATAAGATCTGAAATGAAGAAAAACAAACAATTTAATTATAATGAATAATATTAGTAGTTAACAATAAATAAACAAGCATTCTATAAATATATTTATATGACGTTTCAACAATTTAGTTTGATACAATCCCAGTAAAAGATACAATACCTTCACACTTTTTACAAAATCTGTGCCGATCCAAAATTGTGCAGTTTTGTGACATCAGACTACTAGCTCAATCTTAGATATAAAATGGCTACCAATAGTTTGTTGACTTTACCTACGACAAATAAAGATGCAGTACTCTTGTCACACTTATGAGGAGTGCCCCTGGATGCAAAGATATGCACACAGGGCAATTCTATTACCTTTTTTTGAATAGGATTGAGAAGGCGACCTTTTTGAAGCAGATTGAGTTCAAAAACCATGTTCAGATAATATGCTGATTCTATTAATGAATGGCTGGGCTTATCAGGTGACTTCTGTCGAGTGGTGTGCACGAGAACTGCAGATGTGTCCCATTTTACAAATGAAGCTAACCCTAACCCTTGCCACACACATACAATATCCCACTTTCCTAGTTTTTAACTCTTAGTGGACCAGTGACAAAACCAGCAAATAGGGAACAAAGGCAAATTGGTAGGTGCTTGGTCTACTACTACAAGTTAACTAAATAAAAATAAACATCAAATAATTGATGGGTAATTCTCATTTTTTTTTAAATTCTCATTAAAAGGGAAATAATTATTGGGAGAGTTGACCTGCTGCAGCTAAGAGTAATATTAAATATTTGTATGTCCTTTGCCCATTGTTGCGTCCTTTCCACTGTTACAAGCAACCATTCCTTCCATTTGTAATTCTTTCATGCTGTTATGTCTTTATATGATACAAAAAAACCTCAAAGTTCTTGCTACAGTGTCACTTATTCTCTTCCACAGTTAATGTGCTTAACACTTCTAGATTTTTGTTTCTGTCAATGGTATTCTCAATATCCTTCAGTAGAATATCATTTTCAAGAAAGAAATTATCTATCCACTACTTTAGTAATTATGCATGCCTAGCATAGTATAGCTATGTATTGCTGCATCCATCTTGGTGATGGCTTCCTCTGTCACAACAACAGGTGTCTGACTTGGCAGCAGAAGATAATTTGTTACCTGTCGCCATTACTGAAATATTCTTGCCCAATTCTTCACTGTTGTCTTTGAAAAACATTTCCCACTATACACCACCTGCATTCTTTGATGAATGTTGGTTGGTCGACATCTTTCAGCTATAAGAAGCTGAATCATTGCTAGATGGCCAAATTTGGACACATTCATTATCACACCGGCCATGCTGTTGAGTGCCTGCACAGGATACTAAGCATACAAAGAGAATGACCTTGTTACCAGTTGTTCATTGATGTGTATTTATTACATCAGTGATGACATCTTCATGCTCATTGTGTTGTGTGCTGGCATAGGTGACTAAGCCAATAAAAGCAATATCAATAAAAAATTAAACACAACATTACCCCATAACCGCACACATTACTCAACATGCAAAAATTTAAAACATTGTAATTAAGCATCCAGTAATTTTCATAACTTCATATATCTTCAATATTTGCCTGTTAGATCATAGTTTTGCTGAAAAGTTGTAACCACTTTTTCTATCTATCGTCTTTTCTCTGCTTACGCTGCAAGGTGTCGCAGGATTGTATAAAAATCTGTTTTCATGCTATTACACATCTGGTCACTGTAACTGTGGTGTTTGATGGCAAACCGTTACTTGTGCCCCGTAAATTGTTATTATTCTGATCAATGATTGATTTTCTTGAGTTCTTGTTTAATATCTAGAGCAGATTTATGTAAACACTCAAAATCCCTATTGGTTTGCTGGACCTGTCATAGATTCATCCTTGAATGAACACTTGAAATATCACAAATTATACATCTTCCGAAACTATCACTCAACCACTTATTGATTTTCAAATATTACTCAATAATCACTTCTAAAACAGAAGACATGAAAATTAGCAAGTCTGCAACAACAATGGATATAACAATAGATAACACGAAAGTGAAACATGCCAAAGAATTTAAATATCTAGGCAGCATTTTTTCTGAAGATGGAAGACTAGACAGAGAAATAGAAACAAGGTGCCAGAAAGTAAACACAGTGACCTACCAACTTTCACTATTACTTCTTCACCCAAAGATCAAGATGGAAATTTTAAAAAAAGATAATATCTACAATTTTTATACCAACACTCTGCTACCAATATCAAACATGGTCTTTAACAGCTTCACAGCAGAGAAAAATTGTTACATGTGAAATGAAGTGTCTGAGAAAAGCTGCAATGGTTGCCTAACTAGATAAAATAAGAAATGAAGAAATTAGGAAAAGAGTTGGTATAATATCATATATTGAACATATTGAGAGACAGCAAGTAAAATGGTTTGGTCACCTTATGATAATGAAGCAAATACCAATAAGAGTATATAACAAAAGAATATCCGGGTGTAAGGCCAAAGGCAGCCCAAGGAAACGGGGGATAGAAAAATCAAGATAACCTTGAACAAACATGGACTAAATGCAATCACTGCAACACATCTGGCCTTGGAACAACAGCTTAAGCTCTCACCACTACGCTTAACAGCAAGTGTGAATGCAATCAACCATAATTCACCTGGGGAAAGACAAAAGACAATCACTTCTAATCAAATTATTTAAGGATTTAGTATTGTTTCACACCCCTGAGATGCAAGGAAGATAGCATTTACTATCAATAGTTTTTTCGACCAAGAACACTGTGAAAGTGATGATTGACAGCATCTTCTCTGCCACTTTTACTTTTCCAGATTCGCTTTAGTATCCCTTTCCTAAGCTTGGTTCCAGAGCTCTCTGTAATTTGAAAGAACCCTCTCTCAGCTGGAAATCGAATCATGGACCACCAGTCTAGAAAGCAAGTGCACTAACAAGTGCTACTGTGGCTCCACCTGAAATATATACCTACTAAATTTTTGTCATTAAACACAAAAGTTCCATGAGTAAGAGTAAGAATATAATCTAAGAGCTTAAGCTGTTGTTCCAAGGCCAGATGTGTTGCAGTGATTGCATTTAGACCTATATGTAACTAAGACCTACATATTGCATTTGTGGACCAAAAGAAATTGCATAATTTTAATCCGGATTCCTAAAGGATAAGATACAACTTCAAAGATAAATGACTGAGAGAATGCTTTTACAGGGAACTAAATCTATATATAAATTACCAAATCATACTAAAAAATGACAATTGCTATCATCATCATTTTCCTTTTGTGCTGAAGTTAGTGCATAGGGCAGAGGTCAGATCTCTCCAATTCTGTCTGTTCAAAGCTATTCTGTGCAGTATTAATTGCTATTCATAAAGCAAAACACAATCTACAACTACACTCAATAAACATAAACCCCCCAAATAGGAACTAAATTGTCCCTATTGTGCCTAAGAGTGAAATATTTTTTTTTTAAACAGAGAAAAAAGTTGCTGCCAAATCACTAAACAATCACAAATATCCATTATAGAGTCACTCAATCATTACAAAGCACTTTCAAACTCCTGAGCTTGGTAATAATTTCTGCAGAGCAGTCACTAAGCAACTCTAGGTATCAAATAATGTTACAATAGGAACAGTACATTACCTTCCATATTTGTGTGTATTACTATAGGTACTTGACCAGACCCTACAGTGCAGAAGACTTCTTCCTGGAGGACACAAATTTTCACATTGAGTACAGTTATAAAATGAGGAAACTTGTGATACTGTGAAAAAGTTGAAGACTCATCCCAGTACAATGTAAAAACATTGGATAATAACTTGTTTATATTTTTAATAATGTTTTATCTTGTTCCAAACTTAAATACCCCCATACAATGTCTGTAATGCTTAACACACTTCTAAAATGTTTGAGTTGTTGTTGTTATCGATATCCAAATGCTGATGAGTAATTCTACTCTGTGACAGCACAATGCCATTCTTGAAACAGTGCAGGTCTTCTAAAGTTGACTTAGTAATACATACAATAAGTTAGTGACTGTTAAGGGTGTCTGTAGAAAATTTTTTTCTGGCAGTTGAAAGGTAAGGGCACTCAAAGAGCAGTGTCTACAAGTGGGTAGTTGCTGTGGTTTTTATATGGTTTAAATGGATATTGACCCTTGCATATCCTGTTCAAAACTGAAAGATAAGGGATTGGTTTCTCCTGGAGAGTTTTATGTTGTCATTGTCCTTTAAAATATTAATTTAGTTTTGTGAAATAGGAAACTTTGAGATTTCGAATACCTTCTTCCCGCACAAAAATATTCACAAGATTACTTGGAATTCACCTGATAAAATAACCAAAAACCAGATAGACCATTTTTGTATTAGCAAAATATTTAGTTCAGCTGTACAGGACATAAGAGCTTTTAGAGGAGCAGATATTGGAAGTGCTCAAAATCTCTGCATAGCTAAGCTAAAAATCATTCTTAAAAAACATCAAAAGACCATTTACCATTTGGGTCTATACAATTCGGATAACAGCGTAAACCTGCATGATTATTAAACTTCTGAAAACCGAAGGGATTTTCCATTGTTTAGAAAAATGATTTACGGTGATCAAGTGTGTACTTTTCACTTTCTCAGCTATACCCTAATTGTTGATGTAATTTATGAAAAGCCTCTATGAGACAATATACAATAATGACCCATGTAAAAGTTATTAGGTATGGAATGCAGATCTCATTTACTAAAGGCAAGGTAGGTATCATGTATTGTATATCTCTCAGTTCATGTTTTTTGACATTAATGGGTGGCATTTATGCCTACAGCTACTTTCATACACTTGGATATCACATGGAATAATAATATAATAATATATCTATTATTGAACTGGACATGCTCGCTTAGTTAGACCCCTGTCAATGAGAGAACATACTCTTACATAGTACATTAACACATACTACCAGATCATACCTGCACCTGTGGGCCAGTAATGACGTTGGTTCATAATTAAAACTTCAGAACTAATGTTAGTGTTAACCATTAAATAAATATTAGAGAGTCAATACTAACTGGGTGTGCAGGCAACAATGACAGCCATTGTGTGTATTTTTATGATAATAATTTTCACTGACTATACTATGACTATGTAAACAACAAAGAAGCCTGATCCTACTTTTCTATAATACGAAAACTGTATCAGACCATACTACCGTGTCTTCATATTGAAGTCAATTTAAGGTCATTTAGGTGACCACATCTAAATTTAATTGAACTGAATTTTACTAAACCAGTTAGAGTGCAGAACTTTTCTAAACTAATGAATTAATTATTAGTACCTGATAACAATCCATTCTCGAAAGCACCGGCTAGCTTTAAAGCAGTCATTTTGAAGTTGTGTGCTTCCGTAATTCAGACATAATCCCCCAGAAATGAGGTTATGGGTCAGAGGGTTGCCAACTCATTTCTTCAAAAAAGCACTAGAAACGTCTCTTAAAAATAACCAGAAAGATCTGAAACAAATTTTCTATCTATTTATCTATACGCTGTGGCCCTTGTTTGCCTTGCGGCGTCAGGGGTGGAAGAGTTCTCTGGAGATGACCTTCTTGTGTACTGTTTGTAAGCTTGTTCCTGTGGTTTCTTTGATTTCTGTGATCCATCTTTTACATGGTCTGCCTCTGGCTGTATAACCGTTAGGCTATGTGCCATGGCCATTTGTGGCAAGCTATCTGTCGGTAATCTGGAAGCGTGTGAAAACCACTTGATCTGTTGCTTTTTGATGTGTTCCAATACTGGTGTTGTTTTGATTATATGTCTGATGTTATTGTTTCTAATTCTATCTCTAAATGACACTCCCAGTATTCTTCGTAGAATTGTCATTTCTGCTGTCACTATTTTTCTTTTGTCTTGTGCTGTCATAATTGGCTGTAAGCATTCACTGCATCCATCGACCATCGCTTTTGGAAATTTAAAAAATATACGGATTCCAAAATAAATATATACATGTGATACAATCATTCTAAACCAACTCAAAAATCTGTGTTAGAACAGAAAAAAGCAATTCAGAATGGTTCCTTGTGATTACTGGTGTTAAACAAGGCTGCCCTATGTCACCAGTACTATTCAATATCGCAATTTACTGGGCTATGAGAAAAAGCACATCCAACACAAATTTAGGAATCAAATAGATAAATAAAACAACATTAGAAGACCTGGATTTTGCCGATGATTTTGCACTATTGAGTGAAAACCATCAAGATGCACAAACAAAAACTGATAGATTAAAACTCATAGCAGGACAAATAGGTCTCCAAATCAATTCATCAAAAACAAAAATTATTGACTACACCAATTCGCCTAACGAAATTACTTTAAATGGACAACAACTTGAAAAAGAGCACAAATTCTCCTATCTAGGAAGCAAATTAACATTCGACGGTGATGTCATGCCAGAAATTACAACTCGCATTTCCCTAGCATCAAGTACATTTAACAGACTGTCTAATATCTTGAAGTTAATCAGCACACGCACTTAAATGCGCTTATTTAATTCCTGCGTTATCCCGGTGCTATCATATGGATGTAAGAGCTGGAAAGCTCTTTATCTTCAGAAAAGAAATTAATGAGTTTCGAGAACAAATGTGTTCGTAGGATAACTAACACCCATTGGAGTGAATTCAAATCGAATGATAAAATCAGAGAAGAGACACATCAAAATTTCATCACATATGTTATCAGAAAACGCCGTTGGTCCTATATCGGGCATGTCCTACGCGCAGACACCAACAGAATACACCACCAATCTCTTGAATGGATACCTGCAGGTAAAAGATCAAGGGGTAGACCAAAAGAAACACTCAGATGAACAATACTTAGAGAAAGTAAAACAACAAATATTCATGCTATTCAAGAACTGCACAGAATAGCTTTGAACAGACAGAATTGGAGAGATCTAACCTCTGCCCTATGCGCTAACTTCAGCGCAAAAGGAAAAGGAATGAATGAAATTCACTTCCACTAAAACATGACATGGGCTGCAATATGTGAATATGTTATCTGGCAAACGTAAACGCAGCTGTGTTACTAACTTCACTAGAAACTGTACACATCTACTACAAATTTCTTTCTCATCAGGAAATCTGTAGATTGTCATTTCTTTTTCAAACTCATAACCCAGCAAGAATATGTTTGAGAAATATGAGAAAAACATAGTTTTTCATGTCACAAAACATAGAATATAGATGTTCGCGCATTCTTGCTATATTAAAATGAGTTCTGAGCTCAACCCACTGCTGCAATATTTTGACAATGTCGGATTCAATAGATATCCACCGTGTTTGATTTGGTTGAATAAGTTTCTATGGGGGTTGCCCATCATTTATTAATGCAAAAAGCTCACTGTTCTTTGCTTGACGAAATGATGAGTGAGAAAACCTGTTGTATGTTTCTCTAATCATGAACACTAGACTCCTGGGAAGGCACTCGGCTGTATCATGTGACACAGCTAGTTGAAGAGAATGGCATACACATCTAACTAGGATCAGATGAGGAATTTCAGAATTTAATTTTGTGCACACTCTATTGTTTACACCTGTCATGACAGATGCATTATCAGTTTCAAATGCAAATAGTCTTTGCAACTCAAGTCCATTATTCTTCAAACATTCGTTCAGAGCATTGCATATTGCTTCAGCGTTACATTCACAATTCTACTAAGTCTAAAAAAGTACCACTTTTTCTTCTTCGTTCGTTCTCAAACTCCTGCAGATTAGCAGGATGTAGTCCGGAGAACGGAATGCGCTGTGTCATGGTTTACAGCATTGCTGCGATATCTGCGCCTTTCGGCCTGACATATCCGACTTAAGCATGGCTTTGGGTCACTGACTATATATGGGATGGGACAGCCAACTCCATCCCATAACCTCCTTAGTCGCCTTTTACGACATGCGTGGAAGGTAAAAAGTGTTGCTATTCTTTGCTCCTCTTTCGGGCCCCGGCAACACACGAGCGAAAGTAACACTAAACTGTTTTCTTTTCACGAAAAAATATCGTATTGCTTGCTTTCATCAATTAATAAGCTGAATTTGCTGTTTCCAATATCAGATATAGTTTTTTTGTGAAAATATGGTGCGAGCACATTTGAAATAACTGAACTACACTTTGATCTTCTAAGCTTTAGGCTCTTGCATTTTTTACTTTCACCAAAGTGTACCTTACAGAGTTCACTTAAATGATCAATTACTCTTAGGGAACAATGTCCAGCTACGAACAAAGATATGCTTGCTTGTGTTGCTTTCACGTCATTGCTGAGAGTGTTCACTGAAAATTGTGTTTATTCATGGGATTGTTGTTTAGCTTTCTTGTGTTGTGTTATCTCAGCGTCTCTCATTATCTTTTATCCTCGCGGCTATTGTACATTTACATTACGTACAATAACACTTCGTGTCATCTCTTTCAACTCTAGTTAAACATTTTTTAAATCTCGAATCATTTAGCCACTGTGTTCGCTCCATATTGTCTTAATCACATTTTTTCGTGCGATTTCCGCCGAGAGCGTAGTCACGTTGTGCCACCGTTATGCGCCTTGTGGGCCCAGAATAGTCGATTTCGGCATACCTTGACATGTTGGATGGGCGACCCTAGCATGTGATAACCTTCCTATCTGTCTCCAGGCGGCTGTGTACTAACTCTACGCTGACACGGTTTGTCCTTTACGTCTATCTTGCATGAAGTGTTCCGCATTCAGTGAACTTGACTCGTGTAATTAGACGTATTGTGCCCGTACCCATCGGGAACTGAACCTTTTCTCATCCGCGAGCCTAGTTCCGGTTTAGGAAGAGCTCGACAGAAGAGTTGGGCTCGGAATCGTTCGCCTTCTTAGCCGAGGTGTCGTTCATCAACGTCGTGAACCCCTCGTCCAAGTCTGAGTCTATACACATATTTAGGAGCGTCGGGGAAGAGCATTTTGATCTCAAGCTGAACCTAGCTTGTCTCCTTGGACGGTTGTGCCTGTGCTCATCGGGTACTGAAACATTTATTTCCACGATCATGATTTTCTGGTATAAGAAAAACTGGACAGTAGAGATGGGCAAGGGCTGGGATCCCTGATAACTAGAAGCTTGTCTCAAGCAACCAATACTTTAGTCCCAATTTCCTTGCAACGTTTTCCGTTCTTTTTGCACATGGCGCTGCCCTCTAGCGCTGTGTTTCCCTCTTAGTGTACTCATATGGTATCTTTATGGTGACTGACGCACCGATTTTTAATATTTCTCATAACATCTGCCCAATTTGCAACATCTGCATTGGCCGCCCATCCAATGTTTCCGCCGAAAAGACTAGCTTCACTGTGTGTCGACAGTGCTGATGCATGTGTTGGCGCAGAGGTGTCGGATATATCGCCTGTATTTTTGCAGTCAAATATAGTTGCATGTGGTACCTTCACTAATTTACGGACACTATCCCCAAATGTTTTAGCCAGAAACAGCACGAGCAGCTGTAATTCTGTTTCCAGAGTGCACCACGGGGAGGTACGTTTGGGATCTTGGTTATCTGCTAATCCTGGGTCCGCCGAGAGCAATGCGGTTCCCTTTGCACCCCAGTAAAGTAGTCACAGCAAAGATCTTGGAATGATTGTGAATGTGCAAATGAACAATGGCAATTTTAAATTTCGGCTCTATTTACTATTTATTACGAGTTCGACTTTTTAGTGAATCCTAAAAATGTTAAAAAATAAACCAAAGTTTTTGAAGAAAACGAAACAAATTATTTGACGATTTAAAAATCACTAAATAATGACAAAATGCACAACACGAGAATTCATGTGATTGTTGCTGGGGAGTGCGAAATATGTTGTCCTGCTGGTTTCACAGAGGAGCTGCGTTATTTTGCGACTTCTGACACAGCACACCTGTACTGTTTTTGACATGAAAATTACTCGAGATGGTTCCTGAAGAACGTTTCTAGGTTCTCAGTTCTGGATTGTGTGCGTAGAGTGTTAAAATCCATGTGTGACACCTGATGATATGCACTGCCATGCACCTGCACAACTTAGAGGGATCATTACTTATTAGTCGTATTGATGTTCAGCATAGGTCATTCACATAGCTCTGGCAATATTTCTGAAATGTGTAGTTTCAGGTCATTCACATAGCTCTGGCAATATTTCTGAAAGGTGTAGTTGCACCTGAAAATTCATCACTAATTAAAAAGCAATGTTCTATAAATTATTATTACTATTATTATTACACTTGTGTATTGCCGGGCCCTGAAAGAGGAGCATATAATAGTTATAGTGACACTGTTATCTATCAGCATGTTGCAACAGACGATTAAGAAGTTTTTGGGGGTTGGATGTCCCCTCCCATAGAGGATTACAGTGATTCAGAAGTAATGCTGAAGTCAGATGTGTCATATTGAAATGCATAGATGTCACATTCAAGCTGTAAAATATGACGGCACACTCCATTCTCTAGACTACATCCTTCTAATCTACAAGAGTTTGAGAACAAACACAGAAAAAAATAATTATTTATGGATTAGTTAATACCCTCATTGATTAGAAGGCTTCTTCAATAGGCATTGCACTATGCCGAAAGCTGGAGTCTCTTGGGTATGGAAGAAAGCTCTGAGAAACCACCCCACTTCACATAGGAAGTAAGAGCAAGTTGCTCGTAATTCCTGGGGATAGCACAACATGGATTAGTATTGTCTACATTAAATTTGCATTACTCATATATTATCCATTGGAAATTTGGATAATAAAACAGTAAAACAGCGACAAAGAGGATCAACGCCTTCGAGCTGAAAGGCTACAGGAAGATACTTAGAATATCATGGACGGATAAAATCAGAAACTCAGATATTATAAACACATTGAATATTCCAGAGTGTTGGTTACTAAACACAATAACAAAAAGAAAACTACGCCTGTTTGGTCATATAAAGAGACATAACTGTTTAGAAAGACAAATAATGGAGGGTAGAGTACCTGGGTAGAGGAGAAAGGGCAGACCAAGAAGACGAGGAACTGACGACATTAAAGATAACATGAATACATCGCTAGAAAATGCAAGCCACATCCCAAGACAGAGAGAGATTCAGAGAGTTCATTGGGAAGACAACGTTCTGGAAGGAATATGTCACAATACACAAATATTATAATCTGATTACCCTATATATAAACTTAGAACTCTATTAAAAACAGATATTATGTTATATGTTTGTTGTTACTGAGGATATTTCAATCTGTACGGGATGTTTGTTGTTGTTGTAATAGTCCTTGTCTCGATCGGTCCGTTCTGGTGACTTTGTGTGCACGGTTTGAATGGCTTGATGAAATCGCATCTTTTTTTGGAGATGCGGTTAGTCAAGTACGGAAAAACGCGTGTTTAATAGTTGCTAATTTTGTACCGTTGAACGGACTGGTTCAAATCCCGCTAGTCTCAAGAATTTTTTAAAATTGTCCTCTGGCTTCCAACTTATATTTACTTATTAAAAACACAGCAATTTAACCATGATGGTAAATCACAAATTGTCATGCTTGATCTCATAAAATATCATGTTTACTGAGTGTTACTATTTATATATGTTAACTGCTATGATTTATATATGTTTACTGCTATGATTTATATATGTTTGCTGCTATGATTTATATATGCTTGCTGCTATGATTTATATATGTTTACTGCTATAAGAGTTATCCATGGTAATTACCGTATTGACTTTCTACAGATGTTTAAATGACTGGATGTTTTTTAATGTAAAAAAAAGTAAAGTAACCCATAGCATTTATTAATGCTGTAGGGGTGTGAGATGTTAGCGTTCTCACATTTCAGTGGCTCTGCAAATGTGGGTGGTAGTCTCTCCCTCGCATTATTTACTTCCTGGATTAATCCGGTACCCATTTGGGTCGACCCGGAGCCATTGCTGAAAAACATTTCCACCTCGACTGGGGAATGAACCCAGCACCACTCCTATGTGAAGCCAGTGAGCTAACCATGCGCTACACGGCTCCCTAAATGTATTTTTTTTAATGTATTTAATATTAAAGGATATGTTTAATATAGGAATGGTTATACATTCAGGTTAATGTTTATGTTTCATATATTGATGTCTGCACTTTTTGTGTGTGCCTACGGTCTCAAACGTCTAATGGATATCTCTTGTAGCAGGACAGTGGTCCTCCTAGATTACCAGCAGGATGTAGTCCAGGGAACGGAAATGTGTTGTGTTGCCGTGTTATTTGTGCCAATGGTCTGACAATCTGACTTTGGTGTGATAACTAATATGTTCAGTATTTTTACCACTTCCATGAATGGTGGATGTCTGTAGCCATATTTTTACCACTTCCATGAACAGTGGATGTCTGTAGCCATTATTTTTACCACTTCCATGAACAGTGGATGTCTGTAGCCATTATGTTTACCACTTCCATGAACGGTGGATGTCTGTAGCCATATTTTTACTACTTCCATGAACAGTGGATGTCTGTAGCCATTATGTTTACCACTTCCATGAACGGTGGATGTCTGTAGCCATATTTTTCCTACTTCCATGAACAGTGGATGTCTGTAGCCATATTTTTACCACTTCCATGAACAGTGGATGTCTGTAGCCATATGTTTACCACTTTCATGAACAGTGGATGTCTGTAGCCATTATGTTTACCACTTCCATGAATGGTGAATGTCTATAGCCATATTTTTACCACTTCCGTGAACGGTGGATGTCTGTAGCCATATTTTTACCACTTCCGTGAACGGTGGATGGTTGTAGCCATATTCTTACCACTTCCATGAATGGTGGATGTCTGTGTCATTGCTAGTAGGTCAACTGTATAAGTGGAACCATACTGTACACTGGACAGCAACCTGAAAGTTAATTATTTTCAAAATGCTGTAACAACAGATGCCTACATTAAGTATTAAAGAATATGTTTAATATGGAAACGTTGGTACATTCAGGTTACTACTATTGTGACATAGAAGCTAAAGCCATCTCCAACATTTTTAAAAATTCTGCTTTGCATTTTCCATCAACGCATATGCTAGATCTGAGGTAAGTTTTATAGCTTTGTTATTTCTTCTCTATTTATTACGCATTGCATTATTTCAGTGAGCAAACGGTTTAACTGGTGGTGCCCATCTCCTCTCCAATATGCTTCCTATAAGAAGATCAGCCTGTGCCACTTTATGGTTCCATCAATCCATCCATATATTCACTGCTTTCTGTAGAATATGAGTCTTAGTGTACCATCCATCCATTTACTACTTTTCGTGGGGTGCAAAGGGAACGCATTGCTCTAGGCGGACCCAGGGTTAGCAGATAACCAAGATCCCAAATGTACCTCCACGCGGTGCACCCTGGAAACAGAAATACAGCAGCTCGAGCTGATTCTGGCCAAATCATTTGGGGATCGTGTCCGAGAATGTGGAGGTAGCAGATGGAAAGAGATTTGACTGCACAAGAGACAGACAATATCTCCGACACCACCAGCAGCACCACATATAGTGACACTGTCGACATACAGTGAAGCTAGTCAGTCCAGTTCGAACATTGGAGGGGCGGCCAATGTAAAATGCACGTAAAGGTAGATGCATGACGAGAGACAAATATATTTCATACCGAGTACAATGAAACAATGAAAGGGCAGAACAGCGCTAGAGGGCAGCGCGAACTGCAAATAGAAAATGAAAAGTTCCTAGGAAAGGGGAACTACAAGCTCCGTCAGCTCGAGACGAGCTTCTAGTTACCTGTGTTCCTTACAGGCAGAGACCCAGACTCATTCATTGGCGTTTGGTAAAGCAAGAAGACCTAATCCAACTCTAATGTCGAGCCTTCCTAAACCGGAAATATGCTCGCGAAGAGAAAGGGTTCTGTACCCGATGGGTTTAGGCAAGAAAGGGACAACGATGGTAGTCCTGGCCCAACTCTACTGTCAAGGTTTCCTATACCGGAAGTACACTTGCAGAGAGAAAGGGTTCCGTACTCGATGCGCTCAGGCACAAAAGGGACAACGATTTAGCCCTGGCCCAACTCTACTGTCAGGTTTTCCTACACCGAAAATACACTTGCAGAGAGAAAGGGTTCAGTACCTGATGGGCTCAGGCGCTATTGGGACAAGGACGCTCAGCTCGAGAACGCCTTGCTCTCAAACGCGTGGTGTGAGACTCGAACTTGGACAAGGGGTACACGATGTCGGTGAATGACACCTCGGCTAAGAGGGCGAAAGAGCCAGGGTCCAACTCCTCTGTTGAGTTCTTCCCCTTAAGGAACCAGGCTCACGGATGAGAAACGGTTCAGTACCCAATGGGCACAGGCACAGCACGTCCAATTACACGAGGCAAGTTCATAGACAGTGGAACACCTCGTTCGAGTCAGACGAGAGCAAAAAATCGTCTGGGCGAAGAGTCGCCACTACGCGTGCCTGGAGACAGATAAAGAGGCTGTCACAGGCTAAGGGTAGCCCACCCGAATTGTCAAGGCATGCCGAAATCGGATGTGCTAGGCCTACAAGGCGCATAACGGTGGCACAACGTAATCACGCTCCCGGCGGAAATCGCACGGATATCCGTGATGGTTACAATGGAGCGAACGAAAAACAAACAAACAAACTACTTTTCGTAAAATACAAGTCTTAGTGTACCTTTTCTATATTTTTCTGTCTTCAGCTAGTTATTTTAGTTATGTCTTATCTATCTTTCTCAAGTTTCAAACTCTTTTTGTATTTCAAGTGATTCTTCCTATTCCCCTGTGGGTTTTACAATAATGGTGATCTTTCGCTTGTCTATTTATACCTATCTCCAGCAATGTTTCTTTAAGCTCTCTCTCTCTCTCTCCTGGTGTATGTTGAGTTATTTTCAAGTCAGATGTTAGATGCCAAAATACTAGGTTCAATTTCTGCTGCAGGCCATATGCAGCTGGACTGTTCAGTTAGCAATGGCAATCTACTTAGCATAAATATGTCTTGGATCACTCAAAAACTTATAATAAATAAGTCAATCTGGTCTATAGGTAAAGATAATCACAGATATTACAATGCTAGAGGTGAGAATTATTTTAAACTTCTCAGTATTAGATTGCTTGTTCCATTAGATTCCTGGTTAAGTTATCACTTCTCTTCCTCAATAAATATTTCCTTTCTTAGCTAAGTGAGCATAGCAAATAATTTCAACTGATTGAACTGTTATTCTGTGATCTGAAATAAACCATTTTTACCCTTTCAAATGCGAGCACTCTAACCACTTTACTAAATCAGAACTCTATTAGAAGGATAACACCATGCTCTGTTGCTGGTCCTGGAGAAGATGTAATTGTACTCTGGACAATTTATATTTGCTCAACCTACAGTCTCAAAAAGTCTAGAAGAGTTTGTAGAATGATGGTGTCACTTTTTGGCATCTAGCTAACAGCTGAAAGAACTTACCACTAACCTTGATCATGCAGCAATTTTCATAACTTGAATGGATGGTGTCTGCTAAGGTATTGGGGTGATGCTGGCTGTGCACCATACAAACTCTCAGTGTTAGTATTACACTATAAGTTGTAGCATGTTCACAGTAGTATTGGCTGTTATCTCCTGGGACTAGTTGCCAAGTGTCATGCTATTGAAGACTCAAGCAGGTATTCCAATTTGAAATGTAGCATTTAGTTTGCAAGATTTATCTTTTGGTCTTATGGGCTTCACATATAAAACATACAAGGAATATTTCTGATATTCTATACGTATTGCTTCAACCCAGTACACATATCACTACAATTCAAGTCAGAAAACACCACCAATATAAAGTTATATGGAAATAACAATGGATGGTCACTGTGCACTCTTGATTAACATTAGCTGTAGTTTTAATATTATTTCACTATAGGAACAAACATGTCATAAAATCTTTTCAGAATCTCTATATGGAGACACAAATAAAGCTAATGATAGACTAGATGTTCAGAATCACATTATTTATGGCCACAACAGCATATTTCACCTGGACTTCATCAAAAGATTAATCACATGATGCATAACAAGATAAGCATTGACAACATAATCATATACAACATCAACAGTATTATGATTTTCTGTAACATAATATCCATTAAGTCCCACACCAAACTATTTTATTTTCATAATGAGAGAGGTCCAGTTGATTATAAGTTTATTTAAGTTATTTTTAAATTCTCGGTAATCAATTAATATTTTATTTAAAAATAACAAAATCCGGCTCTGTGGTGAAGAGAGACAGAGCATGCCTTAGATGACCAAAATACCAGTTCAATTTCTGACACGGACAGTATGAAGCTTGACCATTAAGAAAACAATGGCAATCTAGTGAATGTAAATATTGCTCAGAGCATTACTACAGCCAAAGAATGCTGGGTTGATCACTGCGTTCTGATTAGAATGTGCTGTCAACTTTAAGATATATTTTTTCATGCTAATCCTTCTTCAGTATAAAACAATATAGATTACTGGAACAATGGTAGTTACATATACATGAATCCATTTAGCATTATCACAAATCAGGATACGGGTTCACAGTCTAGAGACAAGGGTTGCAATCTCAGCAGAGTTGAATGATCTCCACGGGTGTCCTCTAATATGCTTAGTCTCTAAAACATTTTATGTTAAACTTTATTTTTCGAAATACTGATTTTATTTCTTACTTAGCCTTTTAGAAATATAAGTAATACCTACATTATAATAAATGTCAAACTTTGAGAACATGTGTCTTTATTACTTCAGAATAACTAATCTTTTAGAAATATAAGCAATGCCTACATCATAATAAATGTCAAACTTTAAGAACATGTGTCTTCATTACTTCAGAATAGCTAACATACTTGTCATACTAAGGTACTTATTGTGTAGCAGTTCCAAGTACTTATTGTGTGACGTTCAAATTAATTATTGTGTGACGTTCAAATTAATTATTGTGTGACGTTCAAATTAATTATTGTGTTAAAGTTCAAATAAAAATTATTGTGTGAAACTTCAAAATACTTATTGTGTGAAAGTTCAAATAATATATTGTGTGAATATGTTCTGTGTTTTCTGAAGATTGTCCACATGGGCACATATCATAGTTATCAGTGTATAATTCTTTACAATTTTTAATTAATATATTCATTATTTATGGCTTTTCATTTAGCATTTTCCAGTTTTTGTCTTCTATAATGGATATCTTAGATATCTGTGTGGTGTATCAAAATTTTAATTTGCATCCTTATGATTGAGACCAGTGTTTAAATCCCCAAGTCCTCCACTCCTCTCTGACTTGATAATCTGCTGCATAATAATTTATATCCATGTACTATTCTGAATTCCATTTTCAAATTTTAAACGCTAAGATCTGTAAAAATATTTAATGAAACAGAAACACACAAAAACTAAACTAAACATACAATAGACAAATTTAGTATATGTTATAATAAAATAACAAAGTGAAACATTTCATAAAATAATACAACTATATTTTGCTTTTTTTCCAAAATGATATTACTGAAAACAAAAATACCTTAAATTAGCCACTGATTTTCGGATGCCACAATAAGAAAAACAGAATAAATAAATTATAAAAACCAATAACAGCACTGATATTTTAAGCCAACAGTTTGGATGTAATAGCAAAATATTCTTGCAGAAAATTAAAAAAATTTTTTTAGCTATAAGAACTATCATTACTGCACTTTATGTGAATAGCATTGTATGGTCCAATAATTTTCCATATACAGGAAGATCTGAGTAGTACAGAAAGACTACAGTATTGTATGGTATAATAATTTTCCATATACAGGAAGATCTGAGTAGTACAGAAAGACTACAGTATTGTATGGTATAATAATTTTCCATATACAGGAAGATCTGAGTAGTACAGAAATTTTCATGTACAGGAAGATCTGAGTAGTACAGAAAAACTACAGTACTGCAGAAAGTTCTCTAAGTAATTTCTCTTTGCAATACTGTCTTTTTTGTAGGAATTTATTTGATTTATCTTACAGTTTTTGCCAGAGCAGCAGTTTTTCAACATGCTCCTATCAACTTTCAACTTCCTAGAACTCTGCAAACAATGCTGCTAAACTTTCTCACTTGGAGATCTCAGTTCAACATCCAACTCTGGTGATGCTTACTGCACAATTTCTTGCCTGAATTATCTTCATTAATGAAACAAACTCTAGAATCTAGTGCAAAAATAAACTACCGGTAATGCTATGATTCTGTCAGGGCTGTTCAAACTGTTAGTTCACAATGCACACATTAAATAAATAGTCTTACAGTTTCAAATACACAGTAACAATACCACAATACTATATAGTAGTGTTTATTTGCAAACAAAGATGGCATACAATGTATACTGTTAAAATTAAATAAGGAAAAGTTCAGTGTCTCAGTACGCACCAATGCAATAAATCATGAAATATTAATGTAAGAAATGGAACGAAAGCATATTGTTACAGAATATGTAGTAGTAATAATAAATGTATACCACAATAGTTTCATGCTTGAGACTCGCATTGTAAAAAAGACAAAGACAAAAACAAATGAATTGTTGGATTTGATCTTGAAAAAAAAACTTTCAATGTGAAATAGTATAGATTTTGATATAATGCACTGTCTAATTATTAAATCCTTTATAAATGTATTTATGTTAGCTCTATTTGAAATTTAGTGCTTCATCAACCTTGAAAATTCTCTGTGAAGCATTCTTAAAAAAAATACTTTTGTCTCTTCCTTCATTTTTGGAAACATGGGTACAGTGAAAAGGTGCAGGAGGGAAAATATGCAAGAAGGTTACTATCAGCGTAGACATTAGCTTTCACAGAGATCATTTGCAACCTGGATGTGAAAAGCAGAGAATTCACATCGACATTCATTTACTGTAGGTGGAGCGTCCAGACCAGAACCTGTGTGTCCACCACCCTCACCTCATGGATTAAATACATGTCTTATCTCAATTTCTTACTTCTGTCTTCTACCAAATAATAAGATTCAAACAAGAACAAAGAAATGCAGGCCAGCAGATATTGCAACTTTGTCCTTCTGTAACAGACTCCTAAGTAGCAGGGAATTCCAGATGTACCATCACAACAGATGGGTAAAAGAATAGCTGATGGAAGAATGACGAATTAACCAGCTCTGAAGTATATGTTACACTCCTGGTAGGATGTGATGATCAGGGATACAGGGAGATGAAATGCCTCCCTCCTGTGTATAAACATGCATTCATCACCCCCCCCCCCCAACACAACCATGCTCTTTAGACTAATAACCTTATATGAGTTCAGATGTCACCTCGGTTACTCATATTAGAAAGACCTGTGCTTTTATCAGAAAGGCTGGGGGTTGACAAGAACTACCTGTTTATAGTTAAAGTATTCCATAATTATTATCACCCATATTCAGTGCCATTTCTTGAGCTCTATTCTTGATTCTTGATTAGGAACAAGTGTCACAGCACTGGAGGCATTCCCATATATGCTCTGCTTGCCATTCCATCAGCCATTTAAAAGTGTATAAGCTCAGTGTCCCAGTCAGTTGCTGATTACATGTTCTTCTGATATTTCTAGAGAGAGAGCACTTTCTCCCATCACCTCTATCTTTCTGATAGAGATTTTCTATCAGAAGAACAGTTCAGTTCTGATAGAGAGCTCTCTCTATATCTCTGCTTTTGTTTATTTAGTACTTTCCACTGGTTCTTCATTAGTGATCTTATCACACTATTTCATTTTCTCTATTCTATGTAAACATCCATTTATGAATTTCCAGTTAAGCCCAGTGTTATTTTAATAGTTCTGAGTCATACAATATTATCAACTTTGCACTTAAATTATCGACACTTAGTGCTGTAACCCCAACAGCATCAACTTAACACTTCAGTTATTGGCCAACATACAAAGAGCAGAAACAGCAGACCCGGCAAGAGGATACAGATTAGAAGCAAAAGCTATGGGGCAGCTGCTCTGATCTGGAGAAGACAGTGGACTTCGCCCTGACGACAGGCCTGACAATATAACATGACCGCAGATGCTGAACGCAGAAGAAAAAAATACTTCAGTTGACGAAACTTAGTGCTGTATCTTTGTTTTTTATTTCCATATATTGGTTAAAAAAACATTTCTTTTGTGTTATTTTTACATCTTTGTTCCTCCCTCTCCGACTATGTTTCTACCAAGAAATATTTATGATTTTACCACATTTTATAGCATGTTCACTTTATGTTATCTGGTTTTAATTATGTGCCTTTATTTTTAGAATCTATGTATTTATCTGTGTATATTTAAACCAAATTTAAAAAAAAAAAAAATAAATGTGTCCGTCATCTATTTATAGTTGTGAGATAGCAATACCAAAATAAACAGCAAAATTTTGGTTACAAAGTTGTTCTATTTCTTTTTCTCTTCATTTACTCTGATAACCAGCACAAAATTTTGTGTGATTTCTGCTGGGGAGTGTGAAGTATGTTGTGCTGTTGGTATACAGCGGAGCTGCGTCATTTGTGCCTTCCAGCCCAACACATCCAATTTAGTCATGACAGTTATTATAATCCAAGGCGTATTGCATTTGAAATTTGCCGTCTGTTTGTTAAGAATTTATTCTCATACTTTTACTGGATTTCTATTGTAGTCTGACAATGATTCTACTAGATTCCAGAAGGAGAAAATCCAGAGAATGATGATGCCATATGTTGCTGTTTTATTTACACCAATGGCCTGACACATACATCTTTGGTGTTGTCTCTGTGTTGTATGTTATTAATTTTGCAATTCAAATTTAGCAATATGCAATCTATACTTAAAGTTTACTTTTTACTTAAAGTTAACATCACTTTTTTAAAGTATACTTAAAGTTAACATCACTTTTGATACAGTTGACTTATTAGTTTTTATAACCAAGTAGGTGAGTACTGATACAACACACTGAAATCATTTGTGCTCACAAAAATACATCCATCATGGTGAACATAATATTCTATTGAGACTATGAACACAAATAAAATAATTATCCAAATTTTCTTATAGAAAACACCAGTACAAAAAAAACAGCATGCAAATTTCTCTAGAAATTCTCACAAGCTGCTGATAAGTTGCTTACTGACAATTTTCTAGGAATTCATTTCTCATCTCATATGCAAGTATGTGAATGCAAGACAAGTTTAATTAATGATACTGTTTACTCAGTGAATATAAAGTCAATACCACAACCTCTGTAACACAACAATCTTCTGTAATAAATAAAGCAACTACTGGTTAGTCCATCTATGATGGTATAAAGAAATAATCACTCGCATTGAAGGATGTGTAAAATTAGATGAAATAATTACAAAATTAACATATCACCTGATATATTCTTCCATCATTAAGAATATAAATAAATAAATAGCTATAAATATTTCTTATACTTATAGATATATTATTTGTTATTTAACAAATGTTCAAGACTTTATTATCACATTTTTCTTGATGTTACTCCACTCAAAATTATTTCAGGAACATCTTTCAATTAAACACATTGTAATAGTAAAAAAAAATTATTTTGTAAAAGGCATTTACATGGTACACAAGTGAGATACAACTTATATGAAAACCAATTTTATTTCCATTTTCAAGATTACCGGAAGTTCTTAAGGTGCTGATGCCTTCCCATAAGTATGTCGGAATTTTTGATGTTCTGATCTTTTGGAATCATAGTTCCTGAAATTGTATTTATCATCATGGTCTTTCTTACGGAAGGCTGCCCTCTCAAAGAGCCAGTCAGACTTGTGCTCATCTTTCCTGATTATATGCCTCTCTTCTGCCTGTTTCGTAAACCAATCATCTGATTTCTGTGCTTTTTTATCCTTAATATATTTTACATCTTTCTCTTTGTTTTTCATCCACTTTTTATTAAACTGATCTCTTCGGCTATCAGACCGTTCAAAGAGCCAAGATGACTTGCTTGTATCATCTTGTTGCTGTTTCCCATATTTCTCTTCAACCATCCGATCGTTAGGATAAATTTCATTACGATCATCTTGTGTATTAATCCAGTTTTTCTTTCTCTTTGGCACAGAGTTAGTAGTGTGATCAAACACCACACTACTTTTTTTTTCTTCTGACCTCAAATGCATCTGATATCTGGATTCTTCTTGATGCAGCTCAAATGAATTATTGTCTTTGAATTCAGTTTCATTTATTTCATAGTGCATATTCAAAAATGAAGGTTTATAATAATCCATGCTCTTAAGCCCACCTTTTCCCACCTCATGAAGATCATCATCATCTAGTGTAGATGAAAAAGTGTGATCCTCATATATGACAGTTGTATCATCAACATAATTCATATCTTTTTCTGTATTTTCTGCAACACAGCTGGTACCTGGACCAAAGGTAATTCCATGACGACCCTCACAAAAGTTATCTGTAAGATTTATTATGCTACATTTATTGTCCTCCAACTCATCAACATTGCCATTGTTTGATGCAGAGACAGCTGCAGACCACCAAGCTAGCTGACAGCCTACCCATCCCATATCTGTTGTCAAGAGAAGCTTACTTTTACCCCACTGATCTTGGAATGATTGAAACTGCTTGTGATATATCTTGACATCATTAGTATTTAGTTTCAAAATCATATCACGTCTGAAGTTTGGAATTTTCAAGAGATAAGAAAATGAATCTGATATTGTACGCAGGTCTCTTTTACACTGTTTTCTACCAGAGTTACATTCATAACTAAACTTTCCCACAATCTGACATGGGTCCTTTAGCACCATATTTTGCCAATGTTTTCTTAGTTTTTGTACACATTTATTGTGTATGTCTACTCCAGTGGTTTCAGGTGTTTTTAACCAAGATTTTGACTTTCCTTTACACATTCTAACAATTTTCAATGGAGTTTTCATAAAAGTGGAAGCGAATCTGTCTCCTGTATTAAAAAATGCAGACTTTTTCTCATGCCACATGTTTTTAATTTTATTCCAAAATGGTTTCTTTTCACGCCATACAGACTTAATTTTTCCCCATGTACCAGCAACTTTTCTGCCAAGTTTTCTCACTGTCTTTCCTGTTTTTTTGAGCATTTTCCCAATCCTTCTGGACCAAAATCCATGCTTGCTAGACTCCTCTTCCTCTTGAGATAGATCATCGAAAGAAGTCTCTATATGTGGACCAGTTGATGAAGTACCAATAAAATCTCTATATTCAGATGTCTTATCTTTGTGAAGAAGATCCACTTCTGGATCTTGACCATGATCATTATCTTGTTTTGTTGAATCCGCTTCAAAAGCACTATTATCTTTATGACAGATGTCATTCAATGCTTTAGAAAGGTATGAAAGAAGATGATCTCTATCTGGTAATGTAGTATCAACTTTTTCTTCATCAAATTTTGTCTCTTTTTGACTATGAAATCCTGTTATCATGGCCTCTGCATTTTCCCAAATCTTGTACACTGAGTTAGTTGCAGACTCTGTGTACACTTCACTAAGGATATCTTCAACCCCATGTTTAACATGATCTAACATTTTTCCAAGATAATCAACTAAAATCTCATGATCTGGCATGTCAACTCTTTTGACATGATCTGCCAAATTGCTGAGATATTCAATGATCATTTCTTTTTTTGGGATTGTACTTTTCCACGTTTTGTCTTCTCTTTTTGAATCCTTACTTTGCAAACTATCTATAACTTCTTCTGCACTCTTCCATACTCTCTGAACTGAATCAATCACGGCCTGCTGAAGGTCTGAAATTCCAGATAACAACACTGACAGATTAGCGAAATCATCAAATACTGACACATTCCATTTGATGACATGTTGGGTAAGAGTGGTCAGGTTGGCTGACATGAGTTTTTTCAAGCACTCAACATGATCAATTTGCTCTTTCTCTCTCTCAGCCATTTCCCGCTCCCTCTCATCCTCCCACTCTTCATTCTCTCTTTCCCTCTCTCTTTGCCTCCTCTCTGACAGATAGAGCTGCTGCCAGTGTAAAGCTCTCTCCTGCTCTCGTGTCAAAGACTGCTGCAGTTGTCGAACATCAATAGGAACTGGATAAGCTCGAAATATTTCTGAAATCAAACAGACAGATTTTAAAATGAAGTTTGTATTATTTTTTATTTAGCATTTATTATTAGAAAATATTTTTAATATGAAAAACTAAATTTAGTGCAATGGAGGGGAACAACTGAGAGTAACAAAGAGAACAAGGGGAAACAATCTTCTCTACTGGCCAGTAGTTATTTATTTCATCCAGACTGGTATAAAATAGTTTCATGTCTGTTATATGAAATCGGATAAGTAGCTGTTGAGATACAGATGCTCTGTAGGCACCCACCTATACACATGTATACTTTCATATCAGTATGTACTTTTATATATATATATATATATATATGTTTAGATATTTGCATGTATATCTTCTTCTTCTTCGTTCGTTCTCAAACTCCTGCAGATTAGCAGGATGTAGTCCGGAGAACGGAATGCGTTGTGTCATGGTTTACAGCATTGCTGTGATATCTGTGCCTTTCGGCCTGACACATCCGAATTCAGCATGGCTTTGGGTCACTGACCCTATATGGGATGGGACAGCCAACTCCATCCCATAACCTCCTGTCGCCTTTTATGACATGTGTGGAAGGTAAACAGTGTTGCTATTCTTTACTCCCATTTCGGCCCCGGCAACACACGGGCGTGTATATATATGTGCATGTATATTTAGTTATTTATGTTTATTCTTATGGAATGTGTATGTGTGTATATATATATATATATATATATATATTACACATATATATATATATATATATTTGTTTAGTTGTGTGTTTGTAAGTTGATGTGTATATATTTTGATGCCTACGTAAATTACTAAACATCCATTGGTGGGACAAAGTACCAGACTACGATGTCTTGGAAAAATCAACCTCAATAAGCATCCACACAATACTTATGAAGGCGCAAGCATGCTGGGCAGGCCATCTTGTGCGTATGGAGAACTCGCGTTTGCCAAAACAAATATATTATGGAGAACTCAAGGCAGGGTTTCGAAAAGCGGGTGGACAGAAAAAGCGCTTCAAAGACACGCTCAAGTCATCACTGAAACATCTTAACATTGACGTAGCGCTCAGGATAGAACATCATGGCGTTACAGCATTAGAACGGGAGCACTAGCGGCGGAAGAATTCAGACAAGATACTGCAAGACAGAAGCGGACACGTAGAAAAGAAAAAACATCTCAACCTCACACAGATACCTATCTATTGTTGTCAATTCTGTAAAAGAACATTTTGTGCGCGCATTGGACTTGCTAGTCATTTAAAAACGCACTATTAACTTTTATTATTTTTATTATTTATTGTTATTATTATTATGGTTGAGTTTTTGGTCATCGTCGATCACGACGGATGAACATCATCATCATCATATATTTTGATGTAAATCTATCCCATATTCCATCAATTACTATTCTTCCTTGCACATTTCTATGTTCTCCATATTTATTTGTAGTCTCCATCCCCCTTGCGTACTAATTTCTTTCTCTATCCTTTTTATTGTTATTTTAGCTAAAGTGTCTGTTCCAAAGGCTAGGACTGGGGTTTAGGTGCGCCATCTTCTAGAGTAGAATGTTGCAAGTTCTTCAGGCTTATAAAGCAATTGATGTTTCACATTGCACTGCCAATATTCTACTTCTTCTCTAGTATCTTTTTCTGCATATCCCCAGCTCTGCGAGTGACTATTTTCACAAGACAGTTATCTTTTGCTGTATTAATTGTATTTAGAAAGAGTTTCTTGTCTTGTGGGCAGTAATAGTTTTATATTGTTACCTCTTTAGTTGGAAGGTTTAAGTAGGTTTCAATTGTTTACGCTTGTTCTTCAGTATTTATTCATATTTATGAGGTAACAATATTGTTTTTAGCCAGTATGAGCACTCCACCATTATGACTCTTTTCTTTATCATTTTGAAATGTTAAAGCTTTGTGTTATAAGTTTGCGAGTGCAGTCTTTTTATTGTAGACATATTCTGCATTCCACAACAGTTTTTTCAAGTGCTTATTGTCTTTGGGGTCTATGATCTTTGTATATGTTTTTTAAACCCGTAATTGCTCTCCTCTGGTCTCTTTTCCTGGCTCCACAAATTGAGACAAAGGTACCACCAGTTGCTGAGGGTGAACTCCCAAGACTTAGAGCACGACACTCCATCCATCTAATAGGATTCCATAGATGAAGCACCAAAATGAATTGTCTGTACTTTTATTTGACATATGAAGTAATTGTGTGGCACTGTTTTTCACCTTGGCAGTTATGGTTTGGCTGGACTATTTTAAATCTTTCGGTCCAGTGTCTCCATCTTATTTATTAGTCAGGATGTGATTCCCTAGCCCGTAGCCATCTAAGGATTATCCACAAGGCAGTGAGGGTTTAATTCTGGAATTTTCCATCTCCTAGATGGCTTAGCCTACCTGGGGTAATGAGCACCATCTGCCAGGGGTTTGAAGACAGACTTACTCATCTACTATGGTAATTTCTGATGATTTATTATCCTTCTGTGATCTAGTTCGTACTATGAGGCACACTACCCACTCAGAAGTGTTGTTTGATATTGTATTCCTCTCTGTCTGTTATTATCTGTGTTTCCCCAGACCCAACTCAATACAATCCCCTCAGGATTGTTCCTACCTTGGAGTCTGTAACTTCAGGCCAGCAACATGAGTTTTTAGCAGCTCAAACTCACTTGATGCTGCCCATCATTGGACACATGGGGTACTTCAGTGGAGATATCAGTGTCGCCTCATATTCCACCCTGCCCTTGGAGGCAGTAACACTGATTTGGTCCATGACTGCTTATACATCTTGTCATTTGATTATTGGTTAAGTCTTGTGCACAAAAACCTCAACACTGTGGTGACCTCAGTTTGAATTTGGACATATAAAACTTCAATGGCTAAAATAAATCTAAGACTAAATATTCTTCATAAATCTGAAAATAATGAAAACATTCCACACACACAAGTATTCAAACATTGTACACATGCAACAACTAACCTTTATCTGCAGTCTTAACTGTACTCTGATTTGGCTTTTCAGAGGATGATGCTAGAATTTTACCACTAGACTGAATTTCACTCTCAGAACTTGAATGCAAAGTATTTGATTTCTCCTCTATATGAACACCTTTATTTTCTGTTTCGAGATCTAAATTTGCAGAGTCAATTTCAGGGTGTTCATTGTAAGCCTCTATTGATAAGTTAGCAGCTTCTTCTGTTTGTGATTTCTGACTATCTTTATTGTTACTGAAAATTAGCAAACTTGGTGAGTCTGCTGTAATACCCTGAGAGGGCATCTGGACATCCTGTTTATCATTGGTATTCTTGTGCAGTAAGAGATCGAGATCTATATTGAAAGTTTTATCAGATGACAGATCACTCTTAATCAGTGCTGTATAACTTCTAATATAAGGAAGGAGCTTCAAATGACAGTCAACAGCTACCAACTGATTTGACTCCTCTTGGCAGTGCACATAATCTTTGACTCCATCCAGGACGGTATGTAGGACTTTTTCAAAAGTTCCTCCTTCGGCAGTGCTCTGAGGAAATAAGAAATATGTAAACAGTTATGATGTTCATACACAAGACATCGCTACATTGTATATTATCTATCCACAGACAAATGATGGTTAATAATAATAACACTTGCTGTTAAGCACAGGGGTGAAAGCTTCAGTTGTTATTCCAAGGCCAGATGTGTTGTGTTGGTTGCATTAAGTTAATGTTTGTCAAAAGTTATCTTGATGTTTTCTATCCACCGTTTTCTTGGTTTAACTTTAGCTTTAATCCAGATATTCTTTTGTTATATGCTCTAAATGTTTAGACCAAAGCTGTTAAAAATGATCAAATTAAGAATCAATACATCATCAAAATGTGATCATGTATTTACCAAACAAACATCTATATAAAAATATTTTTATTAAGAGACCTCTCTAACATTCTGTTTCATATGCTAATTTATTTTTTCACTTTGTTGGTGATTGTACAGGATTCACACCCATAAATTGCCACTGGGAATATGCAAGCTCTTAGGAAAGTTAGTTTTTTTGTTTTGCAGCAGCTCAGCCATATGTTTTCCATTTGTATCAGCTTCTTTGACATGATAGCCAAACTTCTTCTGCTTCTTCCCAGCAATCACTGTTACTATTGATAAGAGAACCAAAGTATTCAAAACTGGTGACTCTTTCTAATTCGCTGTTGTTGACACTGATTGAGAACTTGCTAGTGGTTTTGTCGCTTGTCATAATCTTGGTATTGTTTCCATTCACAAATAGGTTTTCTTTTTCACTGTGTTCTTTAATGGAGTTTATGAGGTGTTTCAGACCTGCTTGACTGTGTGCAATAATGCATTAATATATTGTCTGTGCCATCAGACATAGATGTCGAGTATATGAAATTTTCGTTGTGACAATATTTTACTTAAATGTCTTCACTGATCATAGTGGTCAAGTATTTTTTCACAAATTCATATTTTTTATAATTTATATGCATCATCATCATCATCAAGTGCCGTCTCCGCAACGAAGGTTAGGAATTTATATGCATATTATATTAAAAGTGTCAGTATTAGTGTTAATTACTGAAATTTAACACCAAATGACCTTTTTTTCTCCCCATCAATATTTTGTGTGTGGGTGTGACCTGATATCAGTATCAATATGGAAAATCTGTATTAGCTGACACCTATGACTTTTGGTCATGTTATTAGTTTATTAACAGTTAGCACATCCTGACTAAAGTCAATATTTTTTTAAATTGTTGTGTATTCAAATGTAGATTATTTTTAGATTCATATTTGAATAACGTAACTACCTTTTTTGTGGAAAGCGAAATAAATGACAAGATTTTCAGTGACTATTTTCCTTGGCTTCATTACCCATAAGTGCGTGAAAAATCTGGAAGGTATGCATGTTAACCAAAAGTTGAACCCATCTTTAAAATTAACGCACTTGAATGGCAATTATTACTGCTCAAGGGCTTTAGTAAGCAGAATATTTGTTTACTCTCAACACTAGTTTTATTTTTTAAATGCTTATATTTTCCCCACAAATGAAACAATGTCAAAATAAACATATCAATATAGTTCTTTCCTTTACACTAATTATATTTAACATAAATTATACATTAAATATTATTTAGTTATATTTTAAGTGTTACTATCCTGTGCATGCAATATCTTTGAAGCAAAAGAAATTGTATTTTGATTATAATCTAAATAATGAAATACTGCATAAGGTAATAGGACTATTACTACTATTATTTTTATATTAAAATGGTGAAGGCTATCAAGACTAGAGCCTACTGCTTTTAATATATTAGGATGGTTACAACTACTTAGGTCAATAACTACATTAAAAATGTAATACACTTCCATTAGACTCAAGAATTCTGTCTTAAATAAAACAATGAAGTTATAACACAAAACACTTACATAAGCTGCTAATACATCAAATGCTCTTTCATAGCTTTTGGTTTTTTTCTGAAATAAATGAAATAAAATTCAATTTATCTGAATGTTTATTTAGAATGTATAAAACAGGAATAAAATGGATAAACATTTTTTTTTTAGAATCATATACAAGCATTTGATTTGGCACTATCACAGATGTGAGTAGATGTTAAATTCTGTAGATGCAGCAAAGGAAATTAGTTTGGCACTAACATCAACCGTACAATTTACAGATAACTGAAAGATTGTAGTACGAGGCGTGTTCAAATGAAAACGGGACTTGTGGATTTATTTAAAAAGTATCATACGCAATTTAATATTTTCAACGGAATTGAACAAAGCAACCACTTGTGAATAAGAATGCACCTGGGTTCATCAGAAAAAATCTCCGTATGCATTTAGGCAAGCATCCCACTGTTTAGGTAGACGTCGAATGCCGTCCGAGAAAAAGTTGCTAGTTCAATTTCTTCCGAACAACCATGTGGGCTGTCCCAATTGACATATGGAATTCTTCTGCAAGCGAACGAATGCTCCGACGACGGTCAGTCAGTACTGCTTTATCAAGCACGGCTATGGCTTCTTCTGTTGCAACAATATGCGCCTGACCTGGCCGTGCAAGATCTGCCGTTAACTCACGTCCGTCTTTAAACATACGCACCCACTCCATCACTCTAGTCCTCGACAAACATTTGTCACCATATGCTGCCTTCATTCTCCGATGAATGTCTACTGCTTGACATCCTTCAAATGAAAGAAACTGGATCACAGCACGCTGATTCACTTTGGACGGGTTCGGAATCACACCCGCCATATTGTTAACAGTCTTCTGCAGCACATATGCATGCTGGGAAGATGAACACGTGACCGTATGTAAATTATTGGATACTCATTACTAGTGCAAAATGTCATCAATATCAGTGCGCTCTATCACGCGTGGTGTAACAAGTCCCGTTTTCATTTGAACACGCCTCGTACAAGGGGTTTCTATAAGGAATTTTCATTCTGCTTTCATCACAGATTTTTATTTTATAGGTACTGAATTGTCTTTGTTCATCATGCTGTTCCATGTTATTTCTTGTCCCTTCCTCATTTGTTGATCAAGTGAGGTCTGTCTTAACAGGTACCTGTATATCAGGTATTAGGGTTTACTCTTATAATGTACCCAAGCTGTCTCAATCTTCTCTTTTTTAAGCATGTTAAGTATATTTTCTTGACTGCTTATATTAGATATCTTTTTCTGGCATAAATTATTATATCTTTACAAACCATGAGTGAATGTGAAAACTGGGTGATCTAATTGATGAGTGACTTACACATTACACTACTACAGCTCAGATCAATTATAGAAATGTTAATGTAGTGATGTTTTTAAACAAATAAGGAAAATACTATCAAAATTTGGGGTTCTACAACACCTAATCAACTTGTGCAAGAGTAGTTACTCAGGTGGTCAATGTGCAGTTAAAACGAATGTAGAGCTTCCGGACAAATTCCACATACACTCTGAAGTGCAACAAGGATGTGTGCTACCTCCCTTGTTTTGCATTACATATATTGCTTGTATATGTAAAATTCTCAACACCAATGAAGAAGATAACCTAAACAAAATCCTGAGCAAATTTCTTTTTGCAGATGATCAAGCAATAATATCAACATCAGAAGAACAACTACCACAACATATTAATAAACTGCAAGCAACATGTAGAGACTTAAACATGAAGATCAATACAGAAAAAAACCAAGTTAATGTAAATTGCAAAAACAGAAAGAAACTACTATTTTCATCGATGACCACCAACTTAAACAGGTGAAAGAACTTACTTATCTTGGAAACATCATGTCCTCAAATGGGATAAACACCAAAGAAATTAAACATAGATGCAAAATAGCATACCAGATCTTAAGCAGACATCTCCTATTTAAAAAAAACACACATGAACACCAAAACTGCACTATAAAAAATGAACATCCTACCATCACTGTGCTACCAATGTCAAATTTAACCATCACCGCGCCTATATTAACACCGGTCGGCAAAAAAATAAATGGTGACTAGCGCCGATGGCGACATACTCCATCCAATGAGATATCGTTATAATAGACGCAGCACAGCCTGATTGGTTACTCGGGAAACATGTGCAATTGAAGCCAGTTCATTCCTACGTCCGACATGATCGTTGTAACAATGGCTAGCCAGAAGATACACATGTTATAGCAATTAATCTGGCCACATCTGCACACCGGTACGATGTCAAGATGGTGGATCGGTTTTATAGACCTTTATTTCATCGTATTTTGAATAAAATAACATTGAATAGTGGCTTGAATCATGAATTATTAGGTTATTTAGTTTCACAGCAGTGAATATACAGAATGCCGTGTTGGTTTGGGGACTTGTATGTTTGATATCAAATATGTTGAAGTGGCACCAAAAATGACTCTAGGCCTAAGCTCAAAGAACGATTTTACTGCAAATCTACATGTTTTATACAGTTCCCCCGGCTATATTTTGATAATTTCGCAGTGAGAGAACATAAATACAACAGATTTGCGTGATTTAGTTTACAGTGTTGCCAAGGAATTCGATAAGTAAGGTAAGTTATTTTTTTTACTAATTTTTTCCCTCTTTATTTGTTATAAAATATATGTTTATTTGTGAAAAATGTCTTTACCACTTTCTCATACGTCTGGTAACACACACACACGTACATAAATTACACCAATATATGCATAATTAAATTCTTTATTTATATGTGCAAATATTATTTAAATATCTCTAACAACCAAAAAATTATCACATTTTCAAAACAGTCACCATCAATAACGTAAATTTTCAAAAAAGAATCCGGTGGCAGGAGACGTTTCGTATTTTTTAATTTGGCTTGCTAAAGGTTAACACTAACAACAAAAGCCAAAAGAGAACTTGCTACAATAGAAATGACTTGTCTATGTAGAATCTCAGAGTAACAATAAAAAACAGAATCATAAGTTAAAGAAGACTAACAAACACAATGCTAATCCTGGATTACTTCTGAAGACAACAGATTAAGTGGTTTTCACATTCCTACCATCAGATAGTACCCCTCAAAAAGCATTGCTATACAGGCACAATGGATGCACAGCCAGGAGGAGACCATACAACAAATGGATTACAGAAATAAGAGCCCACAAAAACAAACATATATGAAGCACACAAAAAAGGCCATCTCCAGAGAACCGTTCTACCCCTCATGCTGCAAGGCATAAAGGGGATACTGCGAAAAAAACAAAAAAAAAACAAATGTAGTAATAAAGAGAATATAGGGCCAAGCTAAGCTGTCATATTACCCATTAATTCACTGATTAAAGTAATCATATCAAATTTTATTTGAAGTCATCTGCATCCCAGAGCAGTTGAGACTTGCCGGATATAAAAACAAGATAATGAATACCGTATATTTCCAAATATAAACTGAGAATGTTTTTTTTTTGGTTGCTATAGATGAAGGGTTTTGGCGTAAACACCTGCACAATACAATTAGTTTTAAAATTTGCGATAGAAACACAAAAACGGTAAAATAGAATACCATCAAATACTGGTAACAAGGAACAACTTTCTGGCACAAAAGTCATTTACATCTTTTAAAGAAACAAATACTGTCTTCTTCAGCATTCATTCTCAAGATCATGCTGAATTTCTTTCATAGCTGGACAATGATCCTACTAGATTTCCAGCAGGATGTAGTCCAGAGAATGGAAATGCACTGTGATACCGTTTTATTTGTGCTAATGGTCTGACACATCCATCCTCAGCAGAATTGCTGTCTGAATTCTTTAACAGTTCATGAATTTTATCTTCTTGTGGTAAAATCTGGGTGGATATCATCAGTCTGTTTACTGGTACATTATTGTCGTTGACATCACATAATATAGATAGTGAAATCAAGATAGCACCATCTTCACTTCTATCCATTGCAGTACTGACTCAAACACTTTTTTTAAAGCTTGGACAATGATTTCAGATGGAACATCTGACTACATACGATTCTTTCACCTACTTAGCAATTGAGATAATGACAGCTTGTTTTATGTTTCCACCTTTCGTCACAACTAAATCAAATGACATCATCGATTCATTCCATTTTGCTTGAAATCTGTCCTTAAATGGTTTGTTAAGGAAGACATCTAGTGACTTCAGGAGGTAGGTAATTACATATACATACAGCCCTCCTTATGACATTGTTTTTCCACTTTCTTGGTGAGATGTGCCTAAAATGAGCCCAAAAGTGCCCAAACTAGATTGTTTTTGAATAGTGACCCCTTTCCTTTCCCCCACTTTGTCAAACAATTCCAGTGTTACTTTCATCAGTCCAACCTTTCATGTGGGCATGGGGACAAACAAGCCACTTGGAAATTTACCCTCTCAGGCAGTCTGCATCTAAAAATAATCATGGAGCTGGGAATGAGTGGGCCCCATCTGCCACGCAACCTAAATGAACAGTGAAACGTGTCCTCTCATGGCCTATCCAGTTGTCTTTACAAAAACTGTATTCACACCTTTTCCTTCCATCCTGCAATTTGAAAACAAATCAAGTCAAATGGGTCTCGTCAATATTATACAGTGAGATATTTTGAGTACCACTGTACCAGATCAACTTATAACAAGAGATGCTAGTAAGACTATAAATCCATTAAAATGGCTCTTCACAAATCAGTTTGGGAATGTTCTTTGAATGCTATCATATATTTGCCAAGCGAAAAGTTGACCTGATTCATTCATTGATTAGACTGATTTTACGGTAATGGCTGACACTATCGTTGCAGCCAACCTTTGTTGCACAGCAACACAAAAGAATTAATGAATCAACTCTGGTACCTAGTGGTCACAGGCACAAGTTTTATGAGGTTGGCAATGCCTCCGGGCAAAGATCATACTGTATTATTTGTGATGTTGTATTCTATGTGAGTACAGGTTTGGTGGGGGAGTAGAATAAATGACCTTGTGTCTTACCATTGCTAAAGTTTGTTAGTGTCCTGTTAGCAATATTTCACCTGTCCCTTCATTCTTATAATAACAGGATTACACCGTATTATTACTGATATTTATATGTATACCTCGGTCTATACACAAATTCCTGATTTTGGACATTAAAGTTACATCATCAACATATACAGATCTGCTTATATTCAGAAAATTACAGTAATTCTTTTTATCAATAATTGTTTACCTCCATAGTCCTGAGAGTGTTTTTTATTTCAATCAGCTGAGGTTCCAGTTCCTTGACTCTGCTAAATTGAAGCTCATAAGCATTTGTTTTGCTCTTAAGTAGAATATCCAGCTGATTGACTCTTCTGGTTTGGAATTCATGGGCATTCTGCCACTCCTCTATCTCTAGGTCAGTTGCTGCAGAACACAAATTTCTAATAACTTAACAATTTAGACAGCAAATATCAAAAAGACAGAAGATATCTGGCCAATGTATAAGACATAGATTAACTTTTTTCATATACAATAAAATCCCATTAATCCCTTATATCTGGCAAGCCGCTAAAACAGGTTATCAAGCAGACTCTCTCTCTACCAGTAAGTCGCTACAACCTCAATTTTTATAGTTACTGCTAAATACATTATGGCAAGATAGGAAAAACCTCATGGAGATAAAGAGTTAGAGAAAACTTGGTCAGGACTGACAAAATATTTATGTAATAACAGAAATTCACTATATGTAATATAAACAATAAATAATAAATATAATTGGGGACACTGAAAGGTGATGTTAAGTAGGGAAATTTGTTAACAACTAATGCATTGTGGAGGAATTCCTCTGTATCTGGTTTAAAGTAAAAAATCTGGCTATTTCAACAACAACAAAAACATTCAACACAAACTACACAGTCTCTGTGACGAATCAAGACAATGTGTAAAAACATAAAAAGATCATTAAATCTTTTATCCTCACTTATTACTGTTTGCATTCTTTTCAGTTGAGGTATCGAGTTCAGAATGTTAATTATTTTTTAAAATCATATGTTTTGGGTTCTCTTAACTTTGACAATTAAAATGCCAAGACATGTGGTGAGTTCACTTCTTAACAACTATTTCTCCCACTGCAACCTGGCAATCATTGACAGGATTAAGATCTGATTTATACTGTGAAATTTAAGACTTAGTTACTTTATATCCTGCAGTATTGTAGTATGGCCCTTTATCTGATTATGACAGTCAGAAATTAAAATATCAATTTATAATAGTATAGAGAAGGATCATGAATACACCCATCCAATATTCTAGGTAAACTGTAGATAATGGAAACAAAAATCTAATTATTATTAACATAAATAATCCATTATTTTCATAGTTGGTTAATCATAAGGTTATTGCACTTCGGACACTAACACATTCATAAATACTTTTCTATATTCACTCTCATTTAACACTGATGAAGTTGGATGTGTCATACCATTGGTGCACATAAAATGGTGACACATATTTCCAATCTCTAGATTACATCCTGCTGGAAATCTAGTAGGACTACTGTCCTGCAACAAGAGAGATCCAGTGAGAGTTTGAGAATGAATGCTAACAAATAAACAACGCTCATTTAACAAGTACTATTTTCTTATTTAACATGAGCAGGAGAGCACAAGTACAATGTGCTATGGTTTAAATTGCACCAGATATGCCTAGCACTTCAGATTTTGTGTATTTTTCCTTGAGATAGACATCCTTAAGCTATGACAGTCTTCCAATATGTTGATAATCATGGGATGTGTTTCAGCTCCACGCCAAGTTCAATATGTCCCTGGATGACAGTTTTTGGGATGGAAACGCAGGAAATTGGGTCAACTATGTCTATCTCGTACAAGCTATTCGCTGTCTGTGGACTGATCTCATGTAAGTAGACGGTCCATTGTCCGTTGTGCCCTCAGATACAAATATCATCTATAGTCCGTTCAGAATCGTTTGCCGAGATGTTATGATTTATAATTCAAAAAGTTCTTGATGATTTCACATGAATTTTGGCATACATTGTTAAAATGTCCATGTCGCGAAAACATATGTGTTACTTGATGTCTAGCTGTAACGGTTATTTGAAAGCGGCGAATTCTTTTGATGTTTGCCCATGTAAATATTATTTCGACCATAAACAAAATATTTTACAGTAATCTAGTGCAATGATGACCCATAGGCGTGTCCACAAAATTTTACATGGTGGCAGGTGTAAAAAAAATTTAAAATATATCTTTTGTTCGTAGAGTCAATTTGATATTGTTCCATGCTCTTGGTGTGAGTTTCACAAATGTTGTCGCTGCCTTTGAAATAAGTACATATATTTCTTCATGTAAGGAAATTTTGTCTGTAATAGTTGATCCAAGATATCTGAACTTCTGTATTGAATCAAGCGGGCTAATTTTTATAAGTAATGGTTGATGGTTTGCTTATAACATTTTTTTGAATTGCTTGGGTGGTATTGAGCAATGAAATGTTTTACAAATCAACTTGTAAATTTTGCAAATCAAACTTTTTTTAGTGTAGACTTAATCAGAGTAATGATCATTCATAATCAGACGAGTCAAATAGGTCGATTACTGTTTTCGGCTGAACAAACAACAAACCTTCCTTTTTCCAATATTCCTCTTCTTGGCGTAACACATGATCCTCACATTTCACCCAGTAGTCTTTATGTATATTTGATAGAGCCTGATTTGTAAGAGTCTCAATATCACATAATTTGAAAGTTGTATTTGTAGATGCTACGTGTCCTTTAACTTTTGCCCAAATTAGCTCTATAGGATTTAAGTGTGCATGATATGGAGGTAGTCTCAAACATCTATGACCATGTTCTTCAATTAACTTGTCTATTTTAAATATCTTTGTTCGTTGTGTCTGTTTTACAAGGTTAAGCAATTCGGGTTTCAAGTACCTGTCGGTAAATGGTATGTGTTCTTTTATAAGCCACGTTTTGATTGCATCTTTTGTACTTGATGTTGTTGGGATTCTATCTTCTACGTTCACTACGTTATGGTATGAAGCATTGTCCATTATCAGACAAGAAGGTCTATCTAATATTGGAAGAATACCTTTTTCGATCCAGTCTTCGAATATGTGCCCATTCATTTCGGAGTGGTAGTCTCTATTGTCAATGGATTTTGAAATGAAAATTAGATGAGCATTCTGCAACAACCCATTATGTATGCTACCTGCATGTGCAACTATCAAACGTTGCACTTTACTACTTGGTACTGATCTTTTAATACTTCCATCTGCTAACTGCCATTCCTTTTCATTTGTATGATGAGCGTTGATCCAAGTTTCATCTAAATACACAATATCATAACCATTCTCGCGCATTCCCTTCACGTAAATACTTGCTTCTAAGAGCTACCAGATGTGGCTTTTCACAAATAATGTTTTTTCCACCAGCATACTTTCTAAAGGTGAAGCCTGCATTTCTTACAGTTTTCCATAATAAAGTTTTTGATATTTCAATGTCGTTATTAGTTTTCAGCCAAATCTTCAACTTTCTAAGTGTCACTTCTTCGTTTTTATCAAACATTCTACATATTTCTCTTTTTACTAGGTCCTTATCGAAACTGTCTATCTTTTCTTTCCTTCCTTGCTTTCGTGAATTTGTTGGCAATAAATATCCGCTTGCTTCCACTATTCGATCAAATGAACGTTTACACAAACCTAAAATATGCATTGTTCTCTTCTCAGGATTTGATAAAGAACAATAAAGATGTCCCTTTTTACGCTCTCTGCAGAAGTATTGATAAATCTTTATAGCAATGTTATGCTCAGTAAAATATTTCGCTTTCAGATTCATTCTCACATAGACTTGCAGAAGGTAATATGCTTAGTGCCGCCTACATTTTGTAAATATTGAGACGTGCCTCTGACTTGTGACTTGAAATCGAGTCAATATCCGATTTTGATTTCACATAATTCTAAGTTCAGGAAAAATAATATTTGGTGCTAAACGGGAATTTCCATATGTAACATTGCTTTATACAAATGTACAGTGGAAACAACTACTTTTAGAACGGTGCACATTCTACCGTGAGGGTCATGCCTTTATATTTAATAATCAGATGTGAGATGTAAGCATCTACATAATCCAGCGGTTGTTTATAATTTAGATTAACTTTTTTTTAATATAGGTTAAATAAGGTATCTTTGATACTGGATCACATTTCTTTGATAAAAAAATATTTCTATAGCGACATTATTATTCTAAACCTAACTTCAAATGATCAATCCAAATGAACAATACGTTTTTGATAAAAATAATTTAACATCTCGGCAAACGATTCTGAACGGACTATAAGAACCTTGTCCATGTGTTGAAATAGCTCAAAAGGGGAGCAAAATATAGCAACACTGTTTGCCATTCATGCATGTGATAGGAGGCAACTAAGGAGGTTGTGAGCTAGCTGTCCCATCCCATATAGGGTCAAAGTGACCCATAAGCCATTCTGAAGTCAGATATGTCAGGTAGAAAGTGGCAGATATCACAACAAAACTGTAAACCATGACACAACACATTCTGTTCTCTGGACTACATCCTGTTAATTTGCAGGAATTTGAGAATGAATGCAGAAGAAGGTCTGAGAACCTGATTCTGATATATGAAACACTCAATAGTAGAATGGGACTATGGTTGGTGTAACCTCCCAGTTGAACTTTCACTCACTGCATCACAAACACCTCGTCAAAGTTTGAGTTTCTATACACAATTTTCTATAAACTGGGGAAATTTAGCGTCCTGCCATTTGTTTTGCCTCATGCTTTTGGAAAATAATTAAAAGATGGTTCTCAACCATGAATATTATTTTCATTATGATTTCCATATTATGTTGTCAAGAGTTTACCATATTTTCCCTAAGCACTGCTCTATAGAACTTTGCTGTCTTTATTATAGAGCTTGTAGTCAACAAACATGTTATACCTCACCTGAGACCAGCTATCTTATCTCTCTATTATGAACATGGGTCATGACAACATGGCAGCTGTTATTTTCTTTTAAATTTTGTCACAATAGTTTTGTTCATTGTTGTGACCAAGAGGCACTGGTCAGAAATAGTATGTCTAGGCACAATAAATTCTCATTTCATTTTAATTTTCACAGTCTAGAGTCAATCCCCAACATTGACCAGTTGTTTCGAACAAGCATCTAAACTATCTGTTACTGGAATGCACCATGCGGAGGTACTTTTAGGTCTTGGCTATCACCTAGTCCTTGATACTAGGTCCTTGTATTCATTATTTTATTTCATTGAGTGTAAATGTAACATATAACAATTGACAATGGCAAACAGAAAAACAAGAATGAATGTATAAGTGCAGATTACTTACCCATAATGATGCCCAAACTGATACCCATGGTGAGTATTGCCACTAGAACCACAATAATGTTCAGTACTGTACTAAGGTGGTTGTTTGGCCTGTGAATGTAATTCCGAGGCACATCTCCAGCCACCAGAGGCAGGTCTCCAATATCAGCAAAAACTGAGAGGTCACCAACATCGTTCTGGGTTGACATGGAACCTGCCTCGCTCTGTTCACTCTCAATGCGATCATCAATACCTTCCTCAGTAGAAGACTCTGTATCATCATCTCTGTCCTGGTCTACAACATCACACAAATTTTCATTCTGTGCAACTTGATCATTTCTCTCTGGAAAATAATATAACATGTTCTTAGAATTTAAGGCTATGAAGCATTATCTCAGACTCATACACAGGAGAACAGGTTGAGAATCACGTGTACAAAAAGCTTAAAATTGGTGAAACTTGTACGTTGAGCCAAAAAACTGCAAAATGCATACTTCATGCATGTTGGTTCTACAGAAAATTTTTTTAAATCCCATAACTCGTCACGGTCATAAGGGTGTCGAATTGAGAGATTTGGTGTAGAAAGATTTCCACATATCTCTATCATCTACCATCTTGATGAGATTGGAAAATTGTTACTTCCAAACTGCATTATTGGCTTAAAGTTGTTGCCTTTGGTGTCAAATTTGTAATGATACTTCATTACTATGGAAATCTTAGCAATTCATTCATTAGGTGCCCTGCCAGCTGGTGTAG